>KE505023.1:129242-175807 GCA_000441515.1 Elaeis oleifera | reverse complement strand
AAAATTATGGTTTTGAAAAAGTTTTAAAATTATCATTTTATCCCTGCACTGAATTTCGCAACAGGTTTATACTGATCATAAGTGTTTGAAATATGTATTTATCCAAAAAGAATTGAATTTAAGGCAGAGAAGATGGTTGGAGTTGCTAAAAGATTATGATCTCATTATCGATTATCAACCAAGAAAAGCAAAAGTAGTAGCCAATACTTTGAGTAGGAAATCATCAACTGAATTGGCAGCCTTAATTACTTCACAGAAAACTATCTTGGTAGATTTGGAAAGGTTGTGTATTGAAGTACACCTATATAATGCCAACT
This sequence comes from Elaeis oleifera, assembly GCA_000441515.1. Taxonomy (NCBI): domain Eukaryota; kingdom Viridiplantae; phylum Streptophyta; class Magnoliopsida; order Arecales; family Arecaceae; genus Elaeis; species Elaeis oleifera. The sequence goes on along the minus strand of KE505023.1, from coordinate 175,490 downwards.
CTCAAATTACTAATTGCATAGTACAACCTACTTTGATTGAAAGAATTAAAGCATATCAGAGTGAAGATCCAGAACTCCAGAAGATCAAAATATTGGTAGAATCTGGAACTCAAGTAGAATTTCAAATTCATAAAGATGGCTCCTTAAGATTTGGCAATAGACTTTGTGTCATTAAAAATTTAGAATTGAAGAAAGAGATTTTCAAAAGAAGCCCATAGCTCTACTTATACCAAACATCTTGGAGGTACCAAAATATATCAGGACTTACAAAAAATTTTGGAGTGGCACGAAGAAGGTCGACATTGCACAATATGTGGCTCAGTGTTTAGTATATTGGCAAGTAAAGGCTGAGCATTACAGACCTATAAGACCTTTGTAATCTCTTTCTGTTCCTCAATGAAAATAGGAACATATAACTATGGATTTTGTTATGAGTCTATTCAAATTTTTAAAGATAATAATGATGTATGGATGATCATTGATCGACTGACGAATTTAGCTCACTTCTTGCCCTTCAGAGTTAGGATGCCATTAGAGAAGTTAGCCAGTTTGTATATTGAATAAATTGTAAGATTGCATGGAGTTTCAGATTCCATAATATCAGATAGAGATACTAGATTTATGTCTCAATAATATTATGATATCCTGTTACAATCCTATGATATTCTGTAGCATCCTATAGATAATTATCGGGATGTCATAAAACTAATAAGACGTCATAATAATATTATGATATCGTATTGTAATACTATGATATTGTGTTACATCTCATAGATAATTATCGAAATGTTATAAAAATTTATAAGATATCATAATAATATTATGACATCTTGTTACAATCTTATGACATCCTGTTATATCTTATAAATAATTATTGGAATGTCACAAAACTAATAGGATGCCATAATAATATTATGATATTCTATTGCAATCCTATGACATTCTGTTGCATCCTATAAACAATTATCTTTGTAAGGTCTAGCTCAGCTGGCCTACTTGGCTAGCCGTTTATTGAAGCGGTTATCAAGTAGGAGTGGAACAGAGGATTTATCCTCTGTTCTATGCGATAAAAATCCTGGTGCCTCCCCCATCGCCCCTCCCATTGCGATCTCTTCCTTTCTCTCCCATGCCCTCCCTAGCCTTCTTTTATCTCTATCTTTTCCACACACACCATGAGCTCTCTCTCTCCCTTTTTCTTGCTTCCCCTCTCTCTTACGCACGCCATCTCTCTTCCACGCTCTCTCTTACCCACGTCTTCTCTTGTCTCTTCTTCTTTTCTCTTCCTCCGTGCTGGATGCCAACCCATCTCTTCTTCATTCTTTGCATAGGTAAGCCTAAATCTAAATTTTGTCTTGAGATTTTTTTGTTTTTTTTTTGGTAAACAGTGGAGCCGAAGATTGTGCATTAAAAAAAATTGAGAACAATATAATGGAAATAGCTAATTACACAATATTAAAATAAAAGATCAAAATCTCCTATGATCAAACACAAGCAGGAACATAGACAAGTAGAAAAAGAGAAGAAAGTTTCTATAAACAGATAGAGCAATAGTGTAAAGATCAAGTTATAAGAACCATAAAATATCAAGCCTGTCAGTGATAATACAGCAGGTAGTAGATGTTGATAATAGCTTTGAAAAATATATAGAAGAACTTGATAGTCCAAAGTAAGTCCTATAGTCTTTTAGTTAAATACAGACGTGAAATAACGGTCGAAGTTTGGAGTAGCACAAAGAATATAGATTGAAGAGATCCCTATCTTTGTGGATTATGATGTAGAGCAAGTATCTGGATGATGAAGCCATGAGCAAAGCAGCCATATCCTGATTCTCCAACAGCAGTAAGTGCAGAGAAATAATGATGAAGCTAGTATTTTGTAAATATAATGAGTGACTGTGAGGTGCATCTGAATGGATAAATTTAGAAACATTTTCATAGTAGAATTCAAGTGTAAAGCATTGTCCCGACCTTCTATGATTGGCTGAGGATATAGCACTGCATGGTGAACAAACCTGAGTTGCAAAAAGTTGAATATAAAATGGCTGGATCTATTGATTGTAGAACTGTGAAACTTCAAGGATATACAAGGCCTTAATAGAGCCTGAGCCACCCTATTTAATAACATATAAAGCATCTTGACCAAGAAGATTTCAATGTGCAAATAAGAGCCTGTGAAAAGCATGTAGTAGGAATAAATTATAGTGATTGGAAACACCTCCATATAAGGTCGAAAAAAATCAGAGAAAGCAGCACTCCTGTGTGATGATGAGTTAAATAAAGTCCTACAAATTTGACTATGTGAAAGCTGGCCCAAAATTTTATGAGTGAAATAAAATGCCAACAATAATAAGCTAGTGATAATGCTATGGGGGTAAGGCTTAGATATACAGCAAGTCAAGTAAGTCAGACATGCTAGGTATGATGTTACTATGTATGAAGAAAATAAATTCCACAAATATCAACTTATAATATTTGAAAAAACTGAATATTGATAGTGGACACGATGAGGACCAGAGCACTTGGCCCTACTTGGTTCTAGCAGTCATATAGTCTGCAGCTCGGTTTGCTTCACGATGTACATGACTAGTTTTGAAAGAAGTAGTTGAAGATTTCCACATGCATAAATTTGGAAATAGAGGGATATGCTGAATCCTAGAAACAGAAGGTTAAAGAGCCAAGAGACTATAGTAAAAGAATCTCCCTCGTACCAGATTTTAGTGACATTGCATTATTAAATAGCTGTCTTCATGCCCAGCCAAGTTGCAGTAAGCACTGTATAAAGAACTGAAGAACAATGTAATTGTTGGTTTCCTGTCAAAATTAAAGTAGTATAATCACAGATTACATAACCGATCAATACCACAGAATGCTGGATGAAGGAATCAAAGTTGATCTTGATTACTCCAAAGGGAGAGGGTAGCCAAGAGACAAAAAGATGAGTCAACGGCTAGAAAGAAAGACCACCCAGTGCCTTGATGAAGTAGAAATAGGGTGCAAGATCGAGGGTATAAGGGGATGAAGAAATGAAATAGTTTGGCAAATCAGTTGAAGAGGGGTTATGTACTCAGATTTGAATATTCGAGCATTGCGAACTGACCATAATTTTTAGGCCACGCATGCCATTAAACTTTCTGCCTAGGTTCTACCATGGCCGAATCCAAATAATGAAAAAAAGCTAGTAAAGTAGACGGATAAAATTACACTTGGCATATGTAAGTAAGCGACTGCCAACAAGATCTGACAAAAGATTAAGTAAGAATGATATAAGCATAATTTTCAACATCTTGACAGAGATCACAGACTTGTTGGTGGAGGTAGAATATTTTTAGCAGCAAGTATAACTTTGTTAGGCAGCCTTTCCCAAAAAAGTTTCTAACAAAATATCTTAATCCTTGGGGGAATATAAAGTTTCCAGATACTATTGAAATTCAAGTGAGCTATAGGTGACTGTGTGCAGGTATTTGCACATCATCTAAAGAAATACAATTCAGCTTAGTGCGCCCCAAGCTAGCTGATCAAACCAAGAGCCATGTACTATAGGAATAGCCTCAATAGAGGTCATCATATTAGTAGAGAAAAATATTGCGAGCTGATGCCTATCCCAAGATTTAGCATCCATTATAAGATCAGCCACATGTATATCAAAGCACTAATGATCCATATTAATATAAGTAGGCCAAGCACCAAAAGGCAAAGTAGATATCCAAGGATCCTAAAAAATATTAATAGACTCGTCAATTTCCAACAAGCCATTGGAATTGATCAAATAGTTGAACAGTGGCGAGGCTTGTGATAAATAACCCACAACCTTGGAATTTATATTTGGCATTAACAAGTTGGGCGCATAAAGAAGTGGGATGGAGAATTATATTAGCAGCTAATTTGCTTAGACTTTGCTGCCTGTGATGAAGTAAAGATGTAAAACCTAGGCCACCTTATTAGTTTCTGTTTTGAAACAAAGGATGAAATCCTCCTCATAAGTTGTAGCCAAATAGAGGAGGATATGGCCATCTTTCTCTTCACAAGAATAACTCTCTTTCCTTTTTCTTTTAACAGTAGACTTAGTTATCTATTTGTTCTTTTACTCTTTTTCTCAAAGATGGATCAAGCCCTCTACTATCTCTCTCTTAATCCCTTTACATCCTTGTGTCCTTCTTTAATCTATCCTTATGTCCTTCTTGTGCTAATGATTAGTTTAAACCAAAGACTAATCTTGACTTTATTCACTTCTTAGTTTTCTAACTTAGGTTAGATTTATATATAGGTGGGCAGTATCTTATGGTTGGAGAAGATCGACGTAGAGTCCTTTTCGATCCTACTAATTGAGGTAAAGTCCATTAATCTCTTAAGTTAGTTATGTATTATTGTAATAAGGATAGAATGATAGATTGGATGTTAGAATTAAGAAAATTAGATCATAATCATGTAAGTTAGAAAAGAGAGTGATTTCTGAATTTTCTAACACCGAATGTTGATTTAGGATTAATTGAATGTTTAGGTATGCAACGGTTCAAATTGACATTGGATGAATTTTGCTAGCTGTTAGAGGTAAGGATCTCTAATCACAACCATCTATATTAATCATAAATGTTTGGCATCATATGCTCAAAATTGTAGGTATTGTATACTTACATTGTATTGCAAGCTTTGATTCTTTATAATTTCAAATTTTATCAATTATATAAATAAAGTATATATATATAAATAAATTATAATCCAATAAGAATAATGAAATGAAAGGAGTGATTCATAATGAATTAAAATCGGGGTATCTGGACTAGTCACGACATCAGTATGGCCTCATCATGGATAGAAACATGATATTTTATTAGTATGACTTTGCCACGGATAGAAACATGATATTCTTATGAGTATAGCCTCATCACGAACAGAAACGTGATATTTTATCAGTATGATCTTATCATAGACAAAATATGATATTTTATCAGTATGACCTCATCATGGATAAGAACGTGGTATTTTAGTATGGTTAGTTACGGACAAGAGCATGACCATGAACAGTTCAAATGTCGAAAATTTGAATCCAATATATATTATATATATTATAATAAAGTAATAAATAAGAATAATAGCTTAGTATTAATGTTAACTAAAATAATAGTAATTGAAATGAAATCTTAATTGAATAGAAATTACTGATTCGGTTATATATGATGAGTATACCCAAGTTGCTCTTGATAGGGTATTGCATATATTTAAATTATTATATATTGAAATTTGGTGAACATCCTGGTATTATTATTGAGATGGACATATGAATAATCAATTGTTAATTTTTGATATTTGAACCATTATTTCTCAATGGATATATTTATTGAAGAATTGCTATCCTTTCATACGTGTGTGTATGCTTACGAGATCTTTACTGGGCTGTTAGCTTATATTATTTATTTTTTTTCTTTTCAAACTCGTAGAATACCTAGTTAGATCGAACTGAGTTAGAATTTTTGGTGAAAGATAGTAGTACTTAAATCTATATCTGATACTAGATGTATCTGAACTATATATTTTAAGATGATCTTAATTTTAGTGAAAAATATAATATATGGTTTGTCTTGGATGTTTATCTGTTGAAATTAAAAATTTGGTTTAGATGTATCAATTCTTGAATATACTCTAGAATTACATTCTTGGGGATATGCGGCTGTATCATGTGCCCAATCCATATATTGAATTTAGGGTGTGACAATCAGAATATTATAAAAATAACATGATGTCATAATAATATGATGATATTTTATTATATCTTATAAATAATTATCGAGATGTTATAAAAACTAACAGAATATCATAATAATATTATGACATCCTATTATAATTCTATGACTGTTGCATTTTATATACAATTATTGGATGTTATAAAACTAACAGGATATTATAATAATATTATAACATTCTATTTGCATCCTATGACATCTTGTTGTATCCTAAAAATAATTATCAGGATGTTATAAAAACTAACAGGATGTCATAATACTGTTTGTGTCCTGTAACATCTTGTCACATTCTATGAAAAAGAAATAAGACATCATAACATTAGAAAATGATATTTGGTTAGAAAAAAATTGAAAAAAAAGTTGAGTTATATTAAATATCTGTCTCCTTATTAATTATGCTATGTGGCATAATCTGATGAAATTGTGCATTTTTTCTCCACCAGATACAGTAGACAAATAATTACTCTATATATTAAATATTAAGAAATTTTTTTATCGATGAGGGATTTTTTTAAATATAAATTAAATTTTTTTAGAATTTAACCTAAATATCGGAGACGATCGACTAAATCGTTAGAAAAATCCATTTTTTTTTACTTGAAAAACACAAAAGTTTATTTATTTCATGAAAATGGTTGGATTGTGAGCTACAGCATTAGATACATTATAGATCGTCACTACTCTTTTATAACCGTTCAATTTTCTTAAATCAGAGCTAATACTTATAATTTTCTCAAAATAAGTTAGTGGAGAGTCCATGTTTTGGTTGGAATGCAAATAGACTAAGGGTGGCAATTTTTTCCGACCTATTGGATATCCGACCCAATCCAAATGGTGCGGATTTTACTTGACTCAATTAAAATCTGAGATAGGTATAGATTTTAGAATAAAATTCTAAAATGGATTCAAGATGCATACGAATAATAGTATGCCCACCCAAATTCAATCCAATAACCCATAATATAAATACTCAACACAAAGCCCTAATGACCTATCCATCATATTCGTCTAAGGCTTTGTTTGGATTGAGGGATTCAGAGGGAAAGGAAAGGGAGAGATTCTTTTTTCTTATTTGGATATTAATTTTTGAGGGAGGGGGAGAGAAAGGGGGGGATACCTCTCTCCCTCCTTTCTCTTCGTTAAACTAGTTTTCTAATTCTCTCAATTTGAAAAATCGGAAGGAAGAATATGTGACAGATTAAAGAAAATACCCATAGATCTTAAATAAAATTAGAGTACAATGATCTTTCATCTCTTCTTTCTCTTATGAGGGCTATCTAAACAATGATGATGTTCCCCCTCCCTTTCCCTCCCTTCCCTTCCTTCCTTCCTTCCTTTCCTTTCCCTTATAAGGGCTGATCTAACAAGCGTAAGCTTTTCTATTTGACCGCTCCAAGCCTCCCACCTGAAACCTTAGCCGTTGTCTTCCCTATTCGGTTGGTGATGGCGGAGGTGATGAGTGGAGGTGAGCGAAGCGAGTGGAGCGGAGACAGACAGCGAGTGCGGAGCCACAGGCGACAGTGACAATGCAGAAGCCATGGCCAAAGGCCAAGAGGCGGCAAAGTGGCAGGGGTTGGCGGCTCTAATGAGATGATGAGGGTCTAAGGCTTGAAGGACCGCTAACTAGGTGGTAGAGGAGAGGAGATAGCTCTTCAGCCATCATCGACGTCTAAGCTTCCCTCTTCGACTGGCAAAACCCTAGCCATCGTCTAAGCGAGGAGAAGGAGAGGAGGTAGCTCTGAAATCAAAGAAAAGACCAAAAATTAAAGATAAAATTTTACCACCCAATTGAGCTTCGGCTAATAAAACCCTAGTCATCATCGACATCTAAGCTTCCCTCTACGGTTGGATTTTTTTTTAAGCTTTTCATTGCGTTTTCTTTTTCTCTTTTTTGGAGATTTGTGGAAGGAGAGCCGAGAGATCTGAGGGGAAGATCAGAGGGTTTCTTAGATTTCGATAAGAGAAAATTTTGGATCGAAAGAGAGGGTTTTCAGGTATACCCAACCTAAGCTTCAACTCCATTTACTTTACTCAATCTAATCTGAGAAGGGTATAGGATAGATACGAAGATTGATCGACTTGATCCACATCCAATTTTTTCCACCCATAAAATAGATGGTTGTGTTTTATATTCAGACTCATACTTAATAATGAATTTTACATAGGAATACATAATTATTATTTTGTAAAGAAATATATTTTTTCTTGCAAAACTTATAATCAAGTGATTGCAAGATTATTTGCTTAATTTAATCAAACATCTCATCGAGGCTTTATAAACTCATCTATTGGGCATTGTCCATTAGGAGTGGGGAATATATGCATGCATACAAGCATAAATACAAACATAGCTGAGCACACGTACACACAAATAATGTTTAAATACATATATACATAAAAGCTATTTAATAATTATCTACCAAAGCCGAGAGAAGCTTAGCCAGGCTCGAAGCAACTATTTTTTATGATTTTGTATAGGCTATGCAAAAGACTGATGGGGGCGAAAGTTTTTTTTTTTTGGCTCACATAGACTTTCATTCATTGGAATAAAAGCAAGATATGCATGGTTTAAAAGTCTAGGATTCTATTGTTTCACTCCTCAAAAAAGCAAGGACGTCATCGTTTGAGTCATTCCAAAATATATAGCAAAAAGCCCTAATGAATCCATCAGGTCCAGGCGATACCATGCTTCCAAGTTCAGATATTGCATCCTTGATCTTTTCCATAATAAAAGGCTTTCAGTAAGCAATTGCACATCCATGCCATCTTCCTTGTACAACTTAATCCAATCAAATGAGGTTGGATTGTCCTCGGGGAATCCAATGAGTTTTAAGCAATAAACAAGCAATTGAGGCAACCCAATTATGTCTCTTTTTGGACTTCATCCAGGTAGAGCTTTCAATAGCCATACAGTCAGTGATGATCAAGAACATGATTCACGACAGCTGCACTCAGAGTGCTGCCTCTCTCCTAATGTCACTGGTTCAATGCTTGCAAAGGTCATGGAATATTGGAAGCACCCCATCAATGGTGGCAATGATAAGAATCTTAGTGCAAAGCCGAGGCAGTGGCAGGCTAACTGTAACAACACCAAGCCACTGCTAGAATGCATCACTGGCAAGTGACATCGAGGACTCGTTAGTGTGGAATAATCAAATACTTCAAAATTGAAAATGATCTCTCATGTTTTGTTTCTCCACTAACAAGTCCTCCATTTCATAAATGATTTTGTTTCTCTAAGTTTTTTGTTACGACACTTCAATGCTTGCCGCAGTGCAGCAAGTTTTGAAATGGTGAACGTGAGCTACCCCCCTAAGTTCTGTTTTATTGTGGTTCATGGGAAACTCATGAGAAAAATATATGCATTTAGATCATAGTCTTCCGAATACTACATACAACCAACTGGTGCAGTCGACGAAGGGGAGTTGTTTTGGCTGCCATCAAAACATGCTGAAAGATGTGATTTTGGACAAATGATTGAAGAATTATAAACTAAAGAAGAGGAGTGTTCTCCTCAACCCTCCCAAACAAGATATGCTCAACTTTTGCCAACTCTAAAACCAACTTGCTTGGTACGGAGAATAAAAAGAAAGAAACGAGGATGGGGAGCTTTTTGGGCCGGCCATATGTTCTCTTATATTTTCCAGATTCTTGTTCGGTTTATTTGGTTTTCGCTTTCGGAGTTGGTGCCCAAGTTCAAAATGATGTCAAATAGGCTACACGTCCCTTGAGCATGACAGTAACGCTTATATATATTAAACATCAAAGAAAAAAATCTTTAGCCGATGTATGATTTTCTAGAGCAATACAGAAGGTTCTCATGTGGGACTCTGGATACCTCAGTTGCTAGAAAAATCTACTTAGGATCTATTTGGATATTCCGATAGAACTGAGCTGAAAGTCCCATAGAATTAGATTGAGTCGTCCATTTAAACAATATCCTATATCAACTAAACATCATCCAACGCAAATCCTATGGAAAGAAAATATAAGCTAGAAAGGTTTGGTCGGGCTAGGATTTAGGCTTAGAAAATGCAAGCTAAATTGACCGACAAGTCTAATTTCTATAGAATTTTTAGTCCAATCACGTAACAATATCTAAATAGTCCTTGATAGAATTCAGAAACCATAACCTTACTTATCATGTACTTTTTCCACTGTAATAAAATACAAATCTTACCATGAACGCCACACTTATAGCCAAACACTTTGATTATTTTATTAATATGGGCACTGCTAGCACTTATTAACAATAAAAGATCACGATGATCCATGCATCCCAGAGTTTTGACAGATATGCTGAGCGAAAAATGCTCTCTCTTGCTCTCTCTCTGTGACTATACAAATAACAGCTCTTTTAAGTGTCAGGCTGCATCAAACCAAAACTGGTGCAATACATTTACAGACCACATGTTCTCTACTTTGAATATAACCATATAATCTTACTGAAGTGTCACCAGACAAACTTGACACTGCTGAAGGCAGGCTTCCAGTTTTGCTAAATAATTGGCAGAAGTGTTCTCCTTTGTACGAATATTAATATAATCGTAATCCTGCTGCATCGACTAAGAGCCACACCAATCTGATAAACAATACCTTGCATACTCCACGGGAAAGACCAAAATAGCCATTCAGTAATTCTTGGGTTTCTTTTAGTTGGAGCATAATGATCGAAATTCTTAGATTCTCAAGAAATCACCCTTGAAATGTAGTTCTTTATCTCTCTACCCACAAATTAAAATCATAATGCCACAGAATGAGTGAATTCCGCTTCTTCTGCTGAATTATAACAAAGGTGATCACAAGAACCTTATCATCTGACTATGGTGTTTGCGCCAACGAAGAACTGAGAAAAAAGCCATGGCTGATGCTGCCTCTTTGGCACTGCGGCTTTCATTTGACTTTCTTCATTTTATTTTCACCCCAACTTTCGCCTGACTAGTCCTTTGAAGAAGTCAAAGCTGCAAAAGCATGTGATCGGGGCATTAGTTAATAAGAGAATAGACTCAGTTCCAAAGCATTGGGAAAAAACTGCCTTAACCACCACACTATATAGGTACAACTAAGTTACCTTGAGGGGAACAAAAAGAAAACAAAGCCACCAAATAAAGCTTATAAGGCAACCATATTATGAATAAAGGTAAAAGTCCACTGATGACAAAGAAATCATAGAATTAAGAGTAATCAATCCTATAATTATAACATTACATGCCAATGAGAGGTCTTCAGAAATTTGTGGGCTTTTATAGCTATGAACTTTATAAAGGGTATGGCCAACTTTATCAGGGGCTATGACCACCCAGCTTCTCCTACTTCAGCAGTTTAGAGGAAGTGATTGCCATGCAAAGTTGTAAAAACTGTTCATATAGATCAAGGCCCCAAATCTACTTGCCAAATAATGTAAACAAATCTCCTCCTCATCAAGCACAAGCATACTGCAACCAAAGTTTTAAAATTTAAGAACTCTGTTGTCTTAAGTTCAGTCTACCATAGTTTCGAACATCCCTTGACATGCTAGATTACAAGGACATCACTGAATCAAACTATTAAACTTCATTAATCGAATACCTTGTGATACCATGTTGTTCATCAAGTGTTATACAATGTAAACACCACGACCTTTCCTCTTAACATCGAGCGTGTGTGTGCATGCCTCACATTAAAAAAGCTATTTGAAGCCTATAATTATTTAGAAGTGAGAGAAACATCTCCCTTGTTGAGGATGTGATCTTATTTTCAAAAAACTTTAGACAGCTTCGGGATGAATAAGCCACAACAAATCACACATAGATACCAATTGCTCTTCTAACATTTCTCAAAAGATGTCCATCTCTAAATTACTAGACATTTCATTTTCCAACATATATAATCTAGATACTACCAATGCAGGACACTTTTTAAAAGAATATAGTACCAATTCACCAACCTTTTATCATGTCTTCTCCTTTGGTAATAAAATAGCAAACCTAAGAGGATTTTCTATCTACAACCTAAAGCATTAGCTCTAACTAAATCGCTTAGCTTGGGCATGTTCAGATAGAACGAGATCTGCCTAAATCCCACAAGGTTTTTATCTAGTAGGATTTAAAATCTACATGGATAGGATGGATTGTTTGGCTTCATTATTAACAAGTAATCTGTCCAGTCTAGTTGAAGAGATCTGACAAAATTTTTTTAAAAAAGTGCTCCAAACAACCCATTTTTATTTGTCTTTTCTTTGTCAGGCGTTGCTTCAAGGTGTTCCTTCACCACCAATGCACCAACTCCTACCTCAACTACCAAACAACTGCCACATGACTGCCACTTGGCTCCCTCCGTCTCCCCCTCACTCTCTTGGCCACCACCCATCTCCCTCTTTCCAATATTACTCTGCCACCTTGGCCCCTCTATTGTAACTCCATCTGTTGTCTCAATGAAGGCCCAAGATTTCTTGTTGACTTGTTAAGCTATTTTCATTCATGGCTACAATAATAGGTTATAAATAATATTGTCATTATTATCAACATTCAATTATTAATGGGTCCTAGATGGACTATGGGGCTTTTAATCATTTCACGACATTTGGAGATTTGAGGGACTAATTATTTCGATCATCTGATTTTCTTATCTTTTATCCAATGAAATTTTTGGCGGCTTTCAACTACCTCCTCGGTAGATGACATTAGTCAGAAGACCTTCAATGATTCCAACAGCATGCTATCACAAGTTATGATTCTTTTTTTTAAAAAAGAAAATCAAACTTGATTGCATCAACACTCCAAAGTTTACCTTAAACATAACGGCACATTTACATTTTAGTGTTCTCTGCATCGGTTCTTCATCAGCAGATCTATGACTTCTCCAGGTGGCATTTTTTTTTTGGGGATTTCCATTTGTTTTATCTGTTGCACATATGACTGTCTCTCTGGAATGTCATATAGAACTTTATTTGGTGGAATAGTTATAAGCACTCTCCACTTTTGTTTGTGCTGTGGATTGTTATTTGGTTTGGGCTTGTTGGTTTGTCCTTTCAATCCCACTTGGTCAAGGGAAATAGGTCCTTTCTGATTCAGCCTTCTTATCTGAAAAGGAAAGAAAAAAAATACATGTTTTATCCTACCTTTATCCAGATATATTATAGGATCAAGAACTTGTAAGATTGTTGTCCTTAGGATTTGGATTCAATCCCATTTGGTAAACATTTATGTTCCATAGCATTCTTAACCTATTGGATAAAACTCCTTATTACAAACAGATCCTCAATAGGAACAATTCTCCAGTTATGGAGATTCCTTTGCTAGTCAAGACTTCGGCAAGCCAGTCCAAAGGTTAATTTACTTGTAAGTGTGTGTCTCATTGCAAGACTAGAAGGAAAGTTTAAGACCGGATGTGTAGCAACTGGGTGACATTCAATATTGTCTGCTATAGCATCATTCCGTGAGATTGCTGTAAACCTCAAGGAAGATTTGCGTTGCCTGGGTCTTGGCCATCCAGCACCCTTCTCAAGCTGCTCAGAGCTCTCCTTGGGGGATCGTGGAGAACTTCATGTAGATCGAGGTTGTTGCAAAATTGAGCACCATTTCAAAGAAATGAGATGGCCAGCACCTACTCTGTATTAAGTTTGACTAAAACAGCCATTGAAGTAAATCCTAAGGGCATCGAGAAGTCAAAGCCCTTTAACTTCATACTATGGTTCTTAACAAAAATCATCCATAGATTGTACACGGTAGCTCAGTAATACATTTGGTTACTTTTGGAACACGTTACTTCTCATTTGACTTATATTAGTGGAAAACAGTTTGTTTCATATCTAATTATGTATGTAAAATTTGGAATGCTTCCTCTTAGAGAAACTAAAGGTTGCATGGTTGTTATACATTGCTAAAATACTGCATTATGCCCACCTCTGCCAGGGCAAAGAACATCACAAGAAATCAAACTCGGCCTCCTTTTCAGCGAATAAAAACGGAAAACAACTAAACCTAGAAAGGAATGACATGCAAGAGTGAGAAAGCAAGCGATTTTGATAATGGAGGTCTACCTCCATTTTGCCCTCAGCCCTTAAATAAGGAACCAGAGTCCGACCTTCTCTACACATGATATTCATGGTAAGTGGTACTTAAATTCCCTTGTTCAGTAGGTGATTAAATAGGGTAGTTTTATCAATCACAGTTTTCATCCTACAAGATCGTCTTCAAGCCATTACATGCAATGGCTTATACAGCCTGTACTTCTGGCCATGATGCATAAACAGCTCATCAATCAGTAAATGATAGCAATACAAACACAAGCAAACCTAAGAAAAATCCCACTAACAGATGCCACATGACTTCTCCACAGGCGATCATCATATGGTATAGTTCTTTTTATTGGTTAGACAGAAAAGAGAAAGATATAGGGACCAACTTACCTATTACCATCAGGATGTAGTTCATAGCTTTTCTTGTCCTCATCGGTTGCCAATAAATATCCAGATGATGTCAATCCCTGTATGATGTAAGGAATATCACATGGATTGTAATTTTCAAAGAAATTTTACATTTTTACATTACCTGAACTGTAACTGCGGTCTCTTCCACAGATTGTCCCTCATGTTTTCCTCTATGATAACTTTCTGGCCACTGTATAAACAATACGATCTTATTATAATGCTAGTACTAGAATTAATACTGCTTTGTAGGATTAGTTCGGTTCAGGTGCCTGAATAACATATCAATATAATTACAATGATCATCATGCACTATGAACTAATTGATATAATTGCACACAAAAGTAAGAACCAATCTTTACACCATAACTAATCAATATAGCTCCATGTGGTGATACTTCTGAACCATTTTTTGTTGGATTTTCCACAGTTCCTGAGTTAGCATAGTTCTCTAAAGGAGTTCTAGTGGAAGCAGGAACAACACAACCCAAGTCAGACTTGAAGAAGAATGTCCAAAAAAAGTAACATTTGGTTCCAAAAAATTCTACATAACATAGGTCGTCTCTATTGCTTTCTTTTAATTATTAGGTCCCTTAGTGTCTATACTTGGTCAAAGTTGAGTCCATTATGCTCGAGTTCAAAGTAGCAAAGGAACTAAAGCTTTGGTCACATAGGACAAAATAGTTTGAGTCTTAGATTGAAGAGGACAACAAAACCCATGTCATAAAAGGAAGTCCAGGTTGTACACAGGACACATTCTATTCTGTTTGAATAAAGTATTATTCTTTTTAAGTTGTGTTTCTTGTGAATTCAAGAGCTCTTGGATCTATAAGCTACAAGAAGATCAAATTGTTTGTGTCAGCTTGTGTATCAGGTGGAGTGACAGTGCTCTCTTTGCACATTTCTCAAGAAGATAGTGATGTTCTTGCTCTCCATGCTTGTGCTGCATTACATTGTGGCAGAAAAGAATTTCCTTAGCATGATGACATCAAACAACGACAACAAAATGTCTCCACAAGCAACAAACTTGGTAATCTCTAAGAGAATTGGTGCCCCAGAAGAGCTCAAACTTTTGCAGTATTAGGAGGGAAATATTTAGCAGCAAACGTGAAATTTCGCCAAAATAGCACAGATAGAATTTTGGCATGAAACCTCTTCCAGCACATCCTCATTAAGAAGCTTTCCAGCACCACTTGGATTGTTCAATCGGATGTCAGATGACAAGGTTACGGCCAGAGCACTGAACCTGTATCAATGCAGTCACATGTTGTGCACTGATGGCCAAAATCCACTGTCGAGTATATTGATGGTGACAAGACTAATATTGGTACATATTCAATGGAAAAACCTAGCTGTTATTAGCAAGATTTCAGGAACCGGTACTTAGTCCTGTATCGGTTCCTGCTTGATACGATACCGTACCATATGTCGGTACGCCATGGCGTACCGGTTCGTTACCGGTATGCCACAATTTTTTTTTTAATTTTGCAGTTGAATTTGATTTCAAATTTTTTTTTATTAATTTTAAGTTACTTTATATCCAACTTAATGTTTATTTATGTTATATAATAATTCTACCATCTAAAAAAATAAAGAAGTCTAAAAGTCTAAAACAGTGCATTAAATATATCTAAAGTGTAAATTACAAAAATAATATGCTAACCTCAAAATCTCTACTGATCTAATATCTCATCGAGTGTCTATACCGCTCGTAGATATCTGGATCATCCGCAGACTCCGTAGGAACATCAGTCCATCCCTCTAATCAAGTAGTACTGTAATCCTGAATATTCATCTTATAAGGTATCCTCTATGGATTGTAAGACATCTCAGATCTCTCGCTCAAACTCTGACTCTGAGAGGTATAATCGGGATGATGGTATGGTTGTGGAGGGACCCATCCAAATATGCTAGTAGCAAAATTCGATCCATAAGGTGCTCCGGACTACATAGGATAGTAGCCACTGGAAGCCAATGTCTCGGATACACCATATCCATATGTATCATAAGCTGCCTGTGAGTGATAGGATCCATAATACGAGGATGATCCAGATACATCCATAGATCCTACTCCATGTACAAGATCATCTGCAGCTGTATCATGTGTTGGACGATCTCTGGAAGGCCATTGCCTATATGAAATTGTCTCCTCACGAGGTCCATCAGTGCGTGCACCGTGGTCCCTATCATGTGTAGCATGTGTAAATTAGGACTCACCGGTAAATCGAATACCACCCTGCGGCTGCATCTCATGAATAATGATCTCATATCCTCCAGTCCCTCCCTGATCATCAGATCCATGACTGTTATCATCACTCTCACTATCGTTGGTCTCCGAATCTGAATCAACTAACCCTTGCACTTTCGAGGATGCTGCAACTGGCTTTCCTTTTCTTTGCTTTTCAAGCTCCTCGGTGCCCCTTTGTGACTGACTTTGCTGTATCTGGGAGGATGGATGTCTTCTTGTTTGAGATGATCGACCTCGTCTCGATATTTCTCACTCAAACATCTGGGTGGATGTCTCGAACATGGAGTCACGTGATGAATGACTCCTTTGTGATCCCTCCGGCTGTGGCTGATCAGTTGGAACCCTATGTGAAATATTTGTATTTGCCCACTGCCCCGAATTCACCCTAATCTCTTTAGCTACCACACTGACTAATCATGGAGAGGATCCTGGCTTATCAACTTTTGGCTCTTGCTGCTGGCTTGCAAGCCATCTAATCATCGAATCCTCATCATCAATGGCATAATCATCTATCATCGGATTCGTATACTTCAGCTGTACTTCATCCTGGACATATTTTAGTCTCAATCTCAAATTATAGTGCACATAAACAAGATCATTGAGGCACTTCTGTATCAGACAGTTTCTCTGTTTGATGTGGATAAGGATGAAATCGATCAATTGCGCTCACACCCACTAGAGGAGACCGTCTGAAAAAAATGCGGATGGCCATACTTTCAAATTTTATGCAGACTATCCAAAATGAATCCACCATTCAGCTGCCAAAATATTAAACAAAATTACATATCAAATTTTATAATATTAGTAGGTATGTAATGTCAAGAAAGTCTTTACTGTTGATATGTAATTTATCTGGATTCATCTTTTTTTTGCTTACAACAGTCGATGAAACTCCAAAGCTGTCTGTCTCCTTTCTAAACTATTTTGTCTATGAAAATATATTATTTATTAATAAATATATTATTAATTAAATACTCGCACCTCAATTGACCTAACGTACCTCTTGCAGATACATAGATGCGATTTGGAGATCAGACACCATCTTATATATCACATTACGAAGAGCAGTGAGAAGCTCATTATCCATATCTATTTCGGATATACTGTACTGAAATCTTGAATTCAAATAGTAAGCTGAAAATAAATTCCACAAATGATTAAGTAAACTTATACTAATACAAAAAAAAAAATTACAGATGATTCTTGAATTCATGCTTACCGGCTAGATGCAAATTCCTGCTCATCTGATAGTCCCAACGGTGCTCAATGATGTTGATGTATTCATAGGCATATTTGGGATCTATCTCACTGATCTGTTTTTTTATTCTCTCCATCATGTGATACAAGAAGCCTATCTGAGGGTATCTCTCGCTATCCACGACGCGAAGCACCTCGTATAATGGCTTGATAACCTTCATTATCTTATTAGTTCGTTGCCAGAATGACTGACTAGTCATCAAGTTCTCCATATGACTTCTCTCAATGTCGGTCCTCGCATATCTACTCTCCTACCACTTAATACTGACAAACATCTGACGCAAGACTGCTTTTTTCTACAGAAGGCTATCAAGTGCTATATAGTTTGTAGCAAACCGTGTGACATCTGATCTCAAGATCTTCCCCAGTATATTTTCGCATCAATGATAGTACCCATGTATGATTGTAGATAAATTTAATAATAGACTGGACTGTATCCACTGCCTACTGCACTCTACAAAACTTCTCAATATCCATCAACATAAGGTCAATACAATGTGCAGCACGTGGTGTCCAGTAAATATGTGATCGCTGCTCCATCCGCAACTCGCCGATGGCCTTATATTATGGTCCATTATCTGTGATGACCTACATGACATTCTATTCTCCAACTGAATCATTCTCCTCCATCAGTCCAAAGATGTATGCGGCGTCGTGCATCCTATCTGAAGCATCAATTGATTTGTCAAAAATATTTTTTCATCACAATATGTCAAAGAATTTATAATACTCTATTTAGTAGGATCGATTCAACCATCACACATCACCGTCAGTCTGTATATGAGCCATTTATTCTTATAAGAAAAATCTATCTTTTCAAATCTTCTTTATTACTGTCATAAATATTCTTGAGTGTTGGAGGATCTACACCGGGGCCGGCAGTCTGTATGGCTGAAATGACAGATCGATAGTAAGTATTGCCTACTGCATTCGCTGGAATGTGGTTAAAATAAAATCATGATCCAATAGCTCGCCACATATCGTATCTCTTATCTTTCTTCAGTATAGTGTCAATCCTCTACTGTTTTGAATTCTTGCTAGAAAAAGCATGTGCATCCAAATCATGAATGGTGGCTCATATTGAAATATTTTTGTCGGACCTCCTCCTACTGTCAAAAACCTCCAGCATCAATGAAATACTATGCCTGTCTCTACTGACTAGCTCTTTGATAGAGGTGATCCTCCTGAACTCAAACTTTCCTCCAACGATCACAGAGCCGAACTTCGATTCATAGAATGACGATCCAAATCGTTCTCTATATCTGACCATCTTCTCCAACCTGTACTGATCATCCAGACTTGCCAGAATGGCCGTCTCAATTTGTGCCTCCTCGTCATCTGGAGCAGAGGCCTTCTCTAACTCTCTGAAATGATAGGAAGGCGGCTCTCCAGCTTGACGATCCACATCTGTCCTCTTCTGCTTTGTCCTCTCCTTTGCTGCTTTAGAATCAGTGAAGTGTTTCTTCATAAGCTGTTAAACCTTCTATGGATATTTCCGACACATGATCACATCCCGATAACCGCCAGCCAAATGCATCTTCAATCTAGTCACCTCTCTTCCTTTGAACTCTGTGCTACACTATTTGCACCTCCAATGGTGCCAAGCTGAGAAAATTTCACCATGCTTCCAGCCAACGTCACACTCTGAGTCCTTGCTCATTTCTACAAGTTTAATAAAATACGACAGTTTAATAATTATAAAAATATTATAATATTTTTAATTAATTTTTTGAATAATTTTATTAAAAATATATATTTTAAAAATAATTAACAAAAATTAATGATTTTAGTGTCATTATGTAGATTGTCTAATGATCTACAACATATAATAAAATCATACCAAAATTATAAATTTGGTATGATTTTTCTTTTTTTCTACTTCTTAGCATTTTTTTATCAAAAAAAGATGAAAATAAAATATTTAGTGACAAAATGAAAGATTACCTTACTTTCGATCGAAATTTGTTGGTCCGTCAAAGAAGTTATGGAATTTTTCTAATTTTTTTTATTTTCTGGGCTTCATTCGCACTTGTCGTCGAAGCCTGAGAGAGCCAAAGACTCGACTTGCTCTCGGCTCTCAAACTGAGGGATTGAGGCTACCAAATTATTGGTAGCCTAGCCCCACCACAAACACAGCCCCCCTCGGCCCCCCATGTGCCCACCCCCCACATGTCGGTACAACTTGGTTCACTCGTGAACCAAGCCAAACTGAGCAATATCGCTCGATTTCGAGCTGTTCGAGCGTGAACCGTACCAAACTGCTCGGTTCGATGCAGTTCGCATGGTTTCCAAAAAAGGGACAAACCGAACCGATTTCCTGCCGGCTCGGTTCGGCACGGATCGTACCGATCGATTTGGACCGGTACAGAATACCATGATTATTAGATTCTCAAGTCCAACTTGACCTAAGGATCATTGGATGGCAATTAGCATGCCGTTCACACCCTAGGACCGTAGTCAAGCAACTGTCGGTTGATTTTTAGCATCCAGCTCGCTCTTAAGGTGGACATTTTGTTCTAGAGCCTTCTTTTGCAAGTTTTTGAGTTCTAATTGACTTCTAGGAAATCTCACAAGTTTTTATCAATGTAAAAGCCTACAACACCAAATATCCCTTATATCCCCTCTTTTTGATCATAAAAATTTCGAATCCCTCCTTGTAAGTGTTCTTGATGGTGTGACTCTGTCTAGCTAAGTATAATTCTATATCAATCTTCTAGCAACTCAAGATCTCTACTTTTTTGGTGCAAGCCAGTGTGACATCGATGGATATGTGGGCAGGTTCAGAGAAGATCGGTGTGATTTTAGTCAGATTGAGGCAATTCATTGGCAAGACATCCAACTATTTACCCTGGTTTAGATTGCCTTCTAGTTATTCTTACTTTTTACTCTCTAATTCTTACTTAGATTCAAAGCCTTTAGTTGAAGCCACTTTTCTAGTTATTTTTTTTAAATTTCTTGCTTCAAAATTTATTATGAAATCTATATATATATTATTTTTTGCAATTCTAGAGAACCCAATTCCTATCTGGGTAGAAGAGGCCTTTTTTAGATCCTGCTAAGTTTGTCCTAGCAGTTTTTGCACCTCAGGTTGTCTCTCGCTTGCATGCATCCATAACTCATTCCATTCGTAACCCAATGTAGGTTAACCCCTTTTGCTTTCATGTGTGCACCTTGACCTCATGTAGCTGGGTCCCCAGTCCAACGAGTCCCAACCTATGTCAGGACTATAGCATGAAGATAGATCTCACATCTTTAATGATCAACTAGATATTGAAGCTTTTCTCAATTAGATTTTTGAAGACGAGATTCTTTATTTGATGCCAAAATAGATTCTTTATTTCATGCCAAAAGAAATATTTTGGCATGATTTTCCCTTATTTTCTTGATTGACAAATAAGAACAGAAAAGGATAGAGAGGTGATTACCATATTATTACTTAGATTCTAGGTTGGAAGTGGTTGTACCTGAGGCTTTAGCCCCCCTTTATTCCTCTTTTCTCTCCTTTCTCTCTCTTTCCTCCCTCTCCCATGTGAGAACAAGGCAACAAGGGCATCATGTCCTCATTTTTTCAATGAACCCCTAGTACCCATTGGTACAAACTGCAGCTAGTCCCAGTCTCTGACCAGATCTATTCTGACTGAAACAAAGTGGAACCAATTGGGATGCCATGCTTAACAGATCCCTAGGTCCTAGACTTGTACCAAGACACAGTTCCTTATAAATCCAATTCAAGATGACCATGACATAATGACAAGAACCAGGTCCTAAATCTTTATAATTAAGCAACATATTAAATGGTATTAATTTGGTTTAAGTTCAGAAGGATTTCATTTCATGACCCATTTTCTAATTAGCCAAAGAATGTATCTTTATAATATAAATTTGTAATATTAATTTGTATGAATATTAGATGCTGGATGTGCGGTGCATGGGGAGAGAGAGTACAAAAAAGAGGTGGCTTTGAAATCTCACCCACCTACTAGCTTGAAGATGGATAGAGGTAACTACTATGTGATATAATGAGATTTTAGGATTCATTAAAGTTGTATGATTACTAGCTATTGAGTCGTCGACCTAAGATGCAACCACTAAAATGAATCAGTCCAGGCCACTGGGTAAAACCAGAGCTTTACTGGAAGGGCTTGGGTCTATTGTCCCGATAATTTTGCAAGCTCAAGCCCAACCTAGCATAACCTTGGCCTTAAAATTCGGAGCTTGAGAGACAATTTAAAGTCTAGGGGGGATAATGCACCAAATATGAATATATTAGGCCAGTCAGGTAGCCCACGTAACCCAACTGGGCCTGATTTGACCACAAACAAAATGAGGGGAGAGAACTAGAGGAGAAGGTGGAGAGGCCAACTCTTAAGGACATAGTGAAGGGCTGGGGGGAGGTCAGGGGAGGGAGGGGGAGGGGTGGTGGGAAAGCGGATGGAGGCATACAAGGTTGGCTTATGTAGGGTGGGAAGAAGAGAGAGGAGAAGCGGCGGAAGCCAGCTAGAGAGAGATGAGGCCGGTCACAGAGAGGCAAAGAAGGTCGATTTGATTGAGGGGAGTAGAGAGGAGCCTAGCCAAAAGGAGAAGAGAGATAAAGAGGGAGATTGCAAGCGTGAGAAGAGGGAAGAAGGAGCCAGCAATAGATAGGAGACAGTTAGAGAGAGGAGCATATCAGG
This sequence comes from Elaeis oleifera, assembly GCA_000441515.1. Classification (NCBI taxonomy): domain Eukaryota; kingdom Viridiplantae; phylum Streptophyta; class Magnoliopsida; order Arecales; family Arecaceae; genus Elaeis; species Elaeis oleifera. The sequence goes on along the minus strand of KE505023.1, from coordinate 153,168 downwards.
TGGTACAAAGAACTAGGTGGGGCAACCTCAGCTGATAAAGAACAGGCAGGAAGACGAATGCATAGACTAGGATTTCCTTCTTTCTATTGAATCCCAATCATTTCCTTTTATTCTTTTCACTTTAAATTCCAAAATATAATAAAATTATAACATATGCTATGTAAAATACATTATAGTTTTTATAAGTCAAAAATAAAAGAAATATAAATTTATTTATCGGCCAACTCGGGGCTACGATAGGTTAAAAGAAATATGAAGCTCGAGGCCCAATTTTTATTGGGCCTGAAAAATTAAGGCCTAGCCTGATTCATTGGGCCAAAAATCCCAATCCCTAGCCCGACAAAAATTGGGTCGAGAGTAGCTAGGTCAAGCAAGCCAAACCAGCTTTACTCAGGTCTACAACAGGTTTAGACCACTAGTTTACATGCTAGCCTAGATTGTAATTGTTCAAACAATAAATTGAATTATGACTACTTTTGAAAACACACAAGCAAGGAAGAAAGACTAGTGTGGAGAGTGGTAAACCTGCTTTTAAAAAATGTAATCATGGGCAACAGAAAGTAGGCCAAGAAAGGAGATTCACTTGACCATGAAGGAAAGATCATTGAGAATAAGAAATCTCTAAGTAAGACCTAATAGAGAATTAACAAAATCATCTAGAACGAGTTCATTAACTGAGAAATTTAACCCCCCATATAAAATCTGAAACAGAAAGGGAAGAGCTCTAGAGTTCAAAATCAAAAATAGAAAAGAAGTGTTTTGCATAACCAAATTCAAATAGACTAAACGTACCTATGTATAAATAGAAATGGAGGAGGATGTCGAGTTAGGTGCATTATTTAGAAACAGAACTTATGAAAACCAAATTTGTGCAGATAAAGAAATTTTATCAACCTCCAATTGACAAAATATACACTTTTCAAATTGCATTGTTTCACATAAACTAAAACAATTATGATTCACCAATAAACAACCTAGATAAAAATGAATATTGATATAGCATCAAACAAAATAATGGTAACTTGTATCCAAATTAAATTTTTAATGTCACATTTCGCTAATGGTATTGGTATTTCTCACAATTTAAGCAAGTTTTAAGTATCTGAAAACAAGTTCAATGTACTATAATGCTTTTTGATAGGTTACAAGAGTTCAATCAAAACATTAATAAGAGAAGTATTGCCTGCATATATATAAATTCACTAATAGTTATCAAATAGCTTCTTACCTATGAAGCCATGTCTTATAGTAAAGCTCCTCAAGAGCTTGAAAGCCTAACAAAAAAAATGGCAAAGTTCAATAATTGCTAAATATATACTATATCAAAACCATTTTACCAATGGCAAATATACAAGAGACCAGTGGTATTACACCCAGGAATGCTCTAAATGAAGCCTCATCAGCAAAAAATGAATGAGGCATCGCTTCATCAATATTTAGATGCACGAACTAAAAATCATTAGTCTGTAGGAGAATCATGAGAAGGACCAATTATGATAATGATAACTATAACGTGGCATAGACATCATCAATAAAAAGTACATAGAATGCTAGCAAGATTCACCACCCAAATCCTTGCCCCATACAGCCTGATTCAGTACAGTATGGCAAACCTTGCATATCAATCTTCTAAAGAAAGATACTAGAATGTTAAATCAATACAGTGAAGGAAGTGGCAGTTTGCTGAATTATATAGACAAAATACTAAGAGATATCATTCATTGAGGGATAAATGACAGCATTAGCTAAAGAACATGGTATGTTAAGTCAATAATCAATAAATCTATACACCTAAAGAGGTAGCAACAATCATATATGCTCCTGTGCCCATAACCACCACAAGTAATATATGGTGCAAGCTTATTTTGGCAGCTAGAGCCTTTAAACATTAGCTGGATTAAGTAATTCTCACCCTTCAATAAATCCTTTTCTTGCTTCAAGCATGGACATAAGCATCAAACAAGGGAGTTAAAAAGGTGCCAGCAACAAATATCTTAGTTAGGCAATTCATACAGGTGTCAACTAAATCATATATCTCAAATAAAACAACTTGATGCAAGTGAGGTTTAAGAAATCAGGTAAACAAACATTTGCACTCACATAGTGAGATAGAGAAGGCATAGAAAAACGTGGCATTTAATCAAAGATCACCTTGAATCAAAAAAATATCAAAAAGATTTTCAAAGTTGTTGAAAAACGCTGCAAGTATATCCTCCCTCATTAGTCGATGAGTACCAGAACTCAGTTTTGCAGTACCATATTCAAACATGTGGTTGGCTTCTCATTATCCAAGTTCAGGCCAATACCTACAAACAACACCATGCACCTCAGGAATCCTTTATGAAATCACTTGTATGTGAATCACTTCATAAATAAAAGTAATTCTATGAGGCCAAGAACGGTACCAAAAAAGGTGCCTCACAACTGAGGTGTGACATGACAGAAAGGGGATTGGTACAATTCAGGCTGTCAGCACGAACATGGCAGGTCTCTAGTGTAAGGAACCAATCCCCTTCTGACGCATAAGACTTTTTTGGTAACAAGTTCAGGCCTAAAGTATTTTGTGGAATAAAACGCACAAACAATGGTAGCATACCAATTTACCAGTTGATGAAAACAAACAACTAGATCAGTTAAAATTTCCGGTATTCTTGGAAGAGAATGGACATCAAATGGAAAATGATAAGCCACGATCTTCCACCTCAGTTTTCCATATGTATTGTCAGACAAATTCCAGGGGGCATACATAGCTAAAAGCAAAATTAATAGCTAAGGATATATGTAGTGACAAGAAGGAAGAGACCTCCTTACCAGCACAAACATTGAATTTCTTTGATCTATAGGTTGAGGTGCAAAGGATGCCTCCAACTTTAAGCCCATCTAGATAGAGATCATTAGGCCACTTTATTCTAACATCAAGTTGCGGCGATCCCTGAAATATATTGTAATTTCCAATAAAATCATCTCAAATTCAGCTCTAAAAATGAAAATGATTCAAGAGCAATACTTAGAAACAAGACATAAAGATTCATCAAATCGTTCCAACATCAAATATAAAGAAACCCAGATATAGAAACTTCAAGATTACTTGGGCTCGGCATGACTCCTTGATCGCCTCTGTCACTGCGAGAGACACGACATACTGTAACAAAGGCAGCTTGTGCCCATCCTCCATTTGCAACGTAAACGAGAACAGAAGGCAACCCTCCGGCGACTCCCATACATTCTTTGCTCGACCTTCAGAAAGGTTTCGATTGGATTTTTATCAAAGAAATTCACCACAACAACAAGAAGAGCAGCAGCAGCATCCCCAAAAGCCAAAAGATTTCGCTCACAATACCTCTTCCTTTGAACTGGACATCCGCAATGCACACTGTCCCTAGTGGGAGCTCTGAGAAATTCCTGCCAAAGAGAAACCCTATTCGAAAAAGGCAGGGAGAATGAGAATTTGAACGACAGAAGGGATTTTTCTCACTGGGAACAAGATCGTGGTGGAGGAAGCCTCGGGGACCAGATGAGGAGTCTCCCGAAGCGGCTGGTGGAGAGGACGTCCATGTAGAGCTGGGAGCTGAAGGTCGGGGAGTAACGGAATCCATCTCGGATTGCAATAAAATCTTAATCTCTTCTTGTTCTTCGCCTCCGAGCTTTAGGGTTCCGCTCTTGGACTTGAGTGATTGGGCAAGGTCGTTCTCTTCAGGAGATTTTCCGGCGAGGAGGAGGAGGGTGGAGGGGCGGTGGCCATCCATGGTGCCGCCGCTGGAGGAGGAGAGGCAGGTGGTGGAGATGGGTTTGGTGGAAGGGGAGAGGAGGGGAGGAGGAGGGATTGGAAGGTGGGACGGCGGAGAGAGGCGGAGGCGGAGGAAACGGAAGGCGACGGCGGCGGCAGCGGTGGGAAGGAGGGGAAGGGAAAAGGGCATACTTTTGGGGTCGAAGCGGGTAGTTCGGTGGGCGGCTTCCCCCGGGACGTCGATGCTGTCCATGTACGTGGTCCCGCCGAAGGTTATGCACGTGTCAGATTTGAAAGGGTGTGGACATTGACTTAACCGCCCTTCTGTCTAGCCTGGAACGCGCATTAACTGGATAATGATTTTTTAATATTTCTTTTAATTAGGAGAGGGCTAATCCCCACATTTTATCCTATAGCCAACCTATCCCATGACTATGAGGGAGAAATTTGCAGTTTAGAAGCATACCGGGTTAAAAATTTTATGCCAAACCCAAACCTGCAAGTTTGAAAAGTTCATTAGACCCATCAATATTATAACTTAAGATTCAATTATATTTATTTTTTATTACACTAATTTCTATTATTTACAATAATCTCTTTTTAGCTCGTGGCATAAGATTCTTTTTTTGAACAAATAGAAGCTGCTTAGTATTTTGTTCAGAAAAATTTTGAATTATTCTTAGCTTGTGTGACATCCTTCTGAAAGATTACATTGATCTTCTTTGTATATTCCAAGATTTTATCAAATATATATAATGAGCCCGAGCCTCTTGACACGACTTCTATTGAAACAAATTATTTGAAGGAATTGGATTGATGGAAAATGATTTGAAGTACTTGTGCCTTATCAACACTCCTTAGGCTAGCTTCACAACTTGGTATACAATCACACCCTTTTATCAACCCTCTATCATAAAATTCTTATATAATGTGGTGGTAGAACTTTTCTAAGGTGGAGCCAAAAGCTTCATGCAATAGGAATATCTTTTCATGAACAAGTGACTGTGCCTTAATCATCATCTTATACTAAATGGTGATTTAAAAATTTTCTCCAAAAATGAACATATAAACTTTAAATTTATAAATAAATGTAACATTGGCCGTCTCATTTCACCAAAATCTTTTAGGCCGTAAATTTGTCACAAGTTACTGTTGTTCTCAATGGATCCTCATGTTTTAAAATGGCATATGATTTTCTTTTATTTTTTCAAAAAATCTAAAATTTAAGACTCTTAGAACTATATTTTTTAAAAAAATATTAAAATAAAGGTCTCGAGATAAAAAAAGAAGAAAAAGAGAGGGAAACAACAATAAGAACAAAGAAAATATTTACACCACAGGAAAAAGCAGTCTTCTCATATTTATTTTGCATTTTTAGCAATGAATCGGGGAAGCTAGAAATATCCAATGTGTCATAATCCTGTCTATCATGCAGAATCAAAAAAAAAAAAATCGTATAATAATCTAAAGCAGCTTGTCCACTAATCTACATTTAGCAACCTCTATGAATCCGATCTCTCATCCTCTTTCACGGCATGGGATCGCGTAAATTACTTTTGAAACCTGGGCAGCTCAAAAGGAGAACAGAGTGCTGATTGATGGACCTTGGGCTGTTATCAGCCACAGATTGGTGGAGCCTTGGAGGGGTCCTTCTGCCTGTCTTTTAAACTTTATCACGTTTTTTTTATCGGCCTCGATGGTCTGTCCACTTCTTATGGAGGATAGATTGCCCATCACCAACGGCCCCATAATGTTGCATTATTTGTGCATGGCTTCAAGGAGCTTATACTAAGTGAACCGCATAGTATTGGATTAAAGATAAATAAAAAATTATTAATTAAAAAAAAAAGAAGAGAGAAAAGAGAGAGGTCAAAGTGATGTGAGAGAGGGAGAGAAAAGATAAAGATAGAATATGTGAGTCATTTAAGAGAAAGAATATAGATCATAATTATTTTTTATATAATTTTTTATATTTTACTTCTTTAAAATTTTATACGAGATATGGATCAATTCATAAAATTAGTGGATCAATTTTGACTTTTCTTAATAATATATATATATAATGTTGTGGGTCAGTCATAATATTTTCATTAATTAATATGACTTTTGCTACTTATATATATAAGGTTTTTTTAGTTTTTTTTTTTTTTTGGTGGGGTCAATTGACCCCACATTTTTCTACATAGATCCGCCACTGATTAGGCCCCCATGAGGAAAAACTGTTCTAGAGGCTTATCAGCATTATAACATTATCTGAAGAGCAAGGAATGGGGTAAGTTGTGCTTGACATTGACATTGGAAAATCCTTGAAGGATAATAGCCTGCTGGCTCCCTTCTTCTCCAAACCTAGTCTTCAGGTTAATCACAAAAGTAAATATAGAAGTTTTTGGAGGAAAAGAATCTAATCTCTGGAGCGCGAGGAAGCTGGGAATTGAAAGGAACTCCATGGTTCAGTGGATTGGAGACTGGAAAGTGGAAGGAATATGGAGCGGTCTAGATAAATCATAGAGATAGCTCTTGAAAAGTCAGGAGAAAGAGCACCCTAATTTTATTTGTTTACCAAAAAAAAAAAAAACAGGACATCCCACCTCACTTATAAACTTTTTGGTGTTTTATGGGTGGATCTGTACGTAGCTCATATTGCAGGTGCAAGCCAGACTGCTTATTTGGATTCTTGCAACTCAAATTGCAACCTCGGACAATTTTGTATTAGGTCAATTTAGAATCCAAAATGGTGGCAAGATGAAATATAGCCGTTTGAGTAAATATTTTAATTAAAAAAAGAAGAATTTTTTCTTTTTTTTTTCCTTCTCTCGATTTTATCTCCTCCTTTCCACCATCTTTCGCTTACCATCTCGGTCTCTACACCATTGTGCGCCACCTTTAGCTCCCTGTCCATCCCTCTCCTTTATCTTTCTACCTTCCTCAAGGGTTGCACCACCATTTACTCCCTTCCCACGAGTAATCAGATCCATGCCTAGGTAGGGTGTCATGCATGGTTGGATGTCGTCCATCATAAGATGGACGACCGCATGCACTCACGCGTGCACATTAGAACACTAAAAAGAAGGGATTTATAAATCCTAAGGGTATTTAGACAATTTGGACAGAACACACACGATCGTTCATCTTATGATGAATGGCGCCCAACATGCATAGCACCTCGTGGTACTTTTTAAGTACCGTAGAAGATCCCATTCCCATCTCTACATACATTGAGTATTTTGATCTAATATTTATTAATAAGATATTTGATAAAATGTAGATAGACAGCACCCAACATACACAGCATCCTGTGGTATTTTTAAAGTACTGCAGAGGATCCCATTCCTATCTTTATGTACATTGAGTGCTTTGACCTAATATTTGCTAATATCTAGATATTTGACAAAATGTCTATCAAAGATGCCCATCTATTTCAAAACTCTATTTTTAATATAAGTTGTTAACTTTCTCATAAGTTAATTATGGGAAGTTAAGCTATATATGACTTGTAGTACAGTAGGGCTCCAAACAGTATAAAATATGGGTAAAATTCAAAGTGGTTGGGTTTCCTTTCTCGATAATTTTTTTATAAAATCTCATATTCTTTTAGATTATCAGAAGATTATCCAAAAATATCCTATTTTATAAAAATTATAAATAAGGATGGCAATGTTAGCCGACCTTTTAGGTATTTGATTCGATCCGATCTAAATAAGGTGGGTTTTACCCAATCTAATTAGAGCTTAGGACAGATATGGGTTCTAAAAAAATACCCAAAGCGGGTTCGGTTGGATTTGGATAATGATTTTTTTTCATCCTGAATCCAACTTGATATAATCTTAATTTATATCTTTCTTTTAAAATTATCATTATTTTATAATATTTACATATATCCAACCCAACTCTTATTATCTATCCGATCCAATCCGATCCATACCTCTGATTTATTCGATCCAACTCGACTGGAGGCAAGTATAGGGTGGGTATGGGTATGGGATTTTCAATAATAAGGTAAATATGAGTATTGACCGATCCGACCTATATCCAATCCATTCTCATTTCTAATTATAAAAATTGTTTGCATCTAAATAGGCCCATGCATTTGCTCATATTTCAGAGGGTGGTGTGGGCAACGCAAGGAAACCATAAGATATAGCGACAATGATGGGATTGCCTTTTGTTTTATCTTTTTGGACAGGCAATATGGAGATAGGTCTAAAAGATTTTAAGCTTTAGGTTGCTTTTCGATTATGTAATGGATCAGGAGAACATAAATTTGAAGGGAATAAGAAAAAATTATATAGGTAATATAGAAGGGATGAGTTTATTTTGCATGAGATAATGGTGCTTTTAGCCCTTAATTGGAGGAAAGGTAAGAGAGAATAAGGTGAGGGCCTAGAGTATATGTAATATACATTAGATTTCGCAATACTTTAGATTTTATTATACGGACAAAATTATCTTCCCACTTTTTACATACTTAAAAAGGTAGATTAGACCTATTTACCCGCTAGATGGCTTGCCAAACTGCTCGAGCCTAAAATATTTCAGATGAGCCTACTTATAGTAGGATTAGAAAGAAAATAGGAGATTACTCCCTACTTATAGTCCATCAAAGAAAGCCAAAGCCTAACCACAACTATTCCCATATGTTAGAGGTAAAGCTTAAAGCAAGATTCAATGCATAAATATTTGCTTGCATGATTTGATGGAAAGAAGACATTGGTTTGTATGGTTTAATTTGATACAATTATGAAATGGTTAGAAGCATTATCATATTGTGATCACTAGCCTAAATTATCTCTCATATAGTAACAAAATGTATAATAGTGCAAAATTTAACTCCTTTCCATACTACAAACTAGAAAAATTATATAAACTAGTTTTTTGGAGAAAAGACGGACAATTCATACAACACACATATGAATACAACCCAAAAGATCTGACAAAAAAGAATCCTTAGGGGATAGATCAGGCAAAACAGAAGAAACAGTCCATAAGCCCCCTCCTAAATGCTGAGCAATGAAGCTGGCTACCCAATCTGTGGCACTATTTGCCTCTCGGTAGATGTGTCGGATGGCAACAAAGTTATACCCTCCTAGAAGCCCCCAAACATCATGAATTAGAGGGTGTAGTGCTGCATCGCCACTCGATCTTTGCATCCAACTAACAACCATGGTTGAATCCCCCTCTATCTCCAATTGGTCAGCTTTTAGGACCGACCTCGCGTATGCGATATCCTCTCAAGCTGCTTGCAGCTCCGCACTTAGCATAGAGGTCTCATAGAGGTGAGTCCCACTAGCCACAATCAATCTAGAGTCTGGTCCCTAAATCATGAACTTGGCTCTATCTTTACTTCCAATGACATTGCCATCGAAGTTAATCTTAATAAAATCTAGGGATAGGGGCTCCCAAGTGATGAAGACTCATCGAGGCACTACAAAAAATAGGAGTCCCAGATGTCCTAGGTGATAAAGATCGAACTGGTAGATGATAGGTCGGTAATCTTTGCAATCTGGATTATGGCCCTCTCCATGATAAACCTCGTTGACATCCATCTTGCCTCAAAGATGCTACTATTTCGGGCCACTCAAATGCGATAGACGATGTAGACAGTCCTGATACTAGCCGATCTACCACCTCCAGTCATCATGCTCTGCCACACCATCTTCAAGAATCTTGAACTATCTCAGCTGGTTAGGTCATCCCGAAAGAGCAGTGGACAGTCGCCAGATATGTGCAACTCTAGGATAGTAAAATAAAGTGTGCTCCACCATCTCCTCCAAATTCCAACCTGGGTAAGCAGATGGAATATCTATCCCTCGAGTCCTCAGAAACCCTCTAGTGGGGAGCTGGCTCCACATGACCTTCCAAACTAGTTTCAGTTTCTGTTGTCTTAATATTCTTTGTAGATTTTCTTTCCAATATCCAATTTAATGCTTGTAAATTAAATAGGAAGGATCAATTGAAATACCTCAAAATGATGAAGACAGAATTTCCAGCAGACTTGCTTGGACCGAAATGATTCGCACCACAATTAATTGCTGGTCGGATGTGTAATCATAAAGAAAAATATAAAATTCTCACAACCCAAATACCTTGCAATATTACAATGAGAATTCTCTCACGTTTCGCTAGTTTTTTTTTACTAATGTCCATATATAAAAGGAAGAAGAAGTTGCAGAGATTCTCCCACTTGATAGTTTCCTTTTCTGCATATTTATGGTGCTAGAAAGTTAAAGACGGTTTTCCCAACTTGCACCACTACTTCCACTTCCCTCTCTTTTCATTTATTTAAATAGCTAACGTAATTGTGTAGCACATCATGGGTGCTTTCCAACATCTCCCACTTATACATGATGGGATATGAGATATTTCAAAATTCTCAGTCGCTTCATATAGACAAGGGTTGTGCGACCTACGAACGCACCTGCACTTGAGAGCTTAATCCATGTGCCTGTTAGGATCAAACATGGCAGCTACTACCCTAAAAATAAATACTAATAATGATGACATGCTTCACCGTGCCCTAGATATCCTTCAAATTATGTAATATGAGGCATATAAAATCCCTCAAAATATGCCAAAACATTCTTATCTAAAGTATGATAATTATGCCTTCAAATGAGCTCTACATAATCAGTCAATTGGTCATTAACATAATTAAAACATCTTCCTTTCCGCCCTCACACCTCTTTAATCCAAGACCAACTGCTTTCCTAGACATGACCTATAAGACTATATTATCTTATTGCCATTAGAAACACTCTAAAGTAGCTACGTTGATCCCTCATATCGAAAGCATAGTCGATAGTGACTAAGGGCACAATGAGGCTAGTTAATTATCATGCCTCGAGGAACTCACACAATGAGGAGCAAGGATTAAAATCACTCATTTTCTTATTGGTTGCCATAGCACATGTGGTATGAAACACGTTATGATTCTTTTCCACCCATTTAGAGAGCGTATGTCTATTAATAAATAAGCATTAATAATTGTACAGATCTCAATTTGATCGCTACTCCTTGCTCAAATTTAAAGTCTCCATCAGCGCCTAACTCGCACATGAAAACTCATATTTGGCTTGATGAGGTTTATATGATTAGGGGCATATCATGTTCGATCATGTTCAATAATAATAATAATGATCTCATCTTGAATACTCGTCAAGACAGCACTTTAATAATATTCAAGTATATTTTATCATCAAATCCATCACCACAACTTTGAGTACAATTATGCCTCATCTTAGCTTGCTTTTTCTTCAGCACCTAAGGTGGTTGCTTGTGTGAGAGAGCCAACCTTTCCAACCTGATGACATACTCTTGACAAATGTGTTCATGCTAAGATAGACATTCACATAATCAAAAAATATGATATGAGACAAAAAGAATACATCACTTAACATTTACAATTTGCGGAAACCCATAGACTCTACAAGTGTAACAAATATATCCTTAGGTATGGGTTTAGTAAGTGGATCAGCCACCATTTAGCATGTAAGAAGGTATTCTAGAACTGCTTCCTTGCATGCAGTCATATCTCTTATGAAGTTGTTTTTTATGTCAATACGCTTTATTCTTTCATGATACTTCGGATCCTTTACATATGCGATAGCTGTCCGATTATCATAATGAACAGTCACTGGGTCAGCACCGTTTCCAACAACTTTCAAAATTTGTAAAAGTCTCTTAAGCCACATGGCTTCTTGTGCACTACGACTGAACAAGTAGTAAATTCAGCTTCTATGGTTGATAATGTAATGCAAGTTTATTTTTCGCTTCTTCATGAAATGGTACCATTATTTAGTAAGAAAATATAACCAGATGTTGATTTACGTTCATCAAGATCTCCTGTCCAATCAGCATATGAATATCCAACTATTCGCAAATCTTCCCTTTATAACATAAAGAATAGTCAGTAGTTCCTTTCATATATCGTAGGATCCTTTTAACTACTTTCTAGTACTCCTTTTTAGGGTTCGATTGATAACGACTCGTCAAACCCATTGTATAAGAGATATCTGGCCTTATACATATTGTGACATACATCAAACTCCCAACCGTGTTGGAATATAGAACCCTTTCCATTTCTTTCTTTTCATCTAGAGTTCTTGGGCATATATCTTGGTTTAAGGCTTCATTTTTACTTATTAAAGTATCTATGGGGTTGCAATCTTTTATTTTAAATTGTTCAAATATTTTTTTTAATATAAGACTCTTGTGACAGAGGCATCAGGCCTCTTGAATGATCTCTTTGAATCTTAACACCAAGTATATAAGTAGCTTCATCCATATCTTTTATTTCAAAGTCAGATGACAATCAATGCTTTATAAATACTCCAAATCATTTCTAGCTAATAAAATATCATCTACATATAGAGACAATATTGTGAGCTTATTCTCCTGATGCTTGACATAGACACACAATGGTCCTCCTCTATCATCTCAAAATCATATGATATTATTGTCTGGTGAAACTTGAGGTATCATTATCCGGATAATTGCTTGAGGCTATATATTGAATGTTTGAACTTGCAAACTTTGCGCATTTGCCCTTCTTCAATAAACCTATTGATTGTTCCATGTAAATTTTTCATCCAACTCTCTATTTAGGAAAGCCATTTTAACATCCATTTGATACAACTCAAGGTCTAAGCTTGCAATCAAAACTAGAATCAAACGATTCGAGATAAATCTTATAACTGGAGAAAATGTCTCTTCGTAGTCCATTCTCTTTTGTTGGATATAGCCTTTAGCCACTAGACGTGTCTTGTATTGCTCAACAGTACCATCAGCTTTTTACTTAATTTTGAGAACCCATTTTTTTCTAATGGCTTTACGATCAGGTGGAAGGTTAACCAATTCCCAAACTTGCTTTGTATTCATGGACTCTATTTCTTCTTCCATTGTTCTTTCACAGAACTAGACAAAGCCTCACTCACTGTCTTTGGCTTTGCTTCATCATGCGGAGCTACCATAAATGCTTCTCTTTTTATTTCAATGTCGATGGGGTATGCTTTTGTGTGAGCTTCTATGCACTTGTGTCTCTTCGACATGAGCATTGCTCCCACAGGGATCAATTGTTTAAGGTGAATCCTTAATTGTGTTACTCAATTGATTTGGAGCAATATCACTATCATGAACTTTCAATTCGCTTATTTGAGTGTCCTTATTTATATCGTCTTTACTTGAAAAATCATTCTCTAAAAAATGACATCTCATGAATCTAGTTCGATCCAACCACCATCTTGATGTTCACCTATGAACACATACCTTTTGGAGTGTTATGGGTATCGTATAAAGATACATTGTTTCCCTCTTGAATCCAATTTACCATGTTTGTAAAAGGAATCATGAACATAAGCTGCTGATTGCCAGGGCCGCAAGTTTGTCAAGTCAAGCTTCCTACCTGTCCATAACTCATATGGTGTTAATGAAACTGATTTTGTTGGCACGTAATTTGATATATAGGCAGTAGTTAATAATGCATTGCCCCAATATAAAATGGATAGATTCGCTTGCACCATCATTAAATAGACCATTTCCAACAAAGTCCTATTCCTCCTCTCAGCAACATCATTTTGTTATAGAGTTTTTGGAATTGTCAGCTATCTTATAATACCTTTCTTTTCACAAAATAATTTGAATTATTCTGAAAGGTATTTGCATCCTCGATTTGTTCTCAAAACTTTAACTATTTTGTCTAATTGATTTTCTACTAAATTCATATATCGTATAAAGCAATCCAATGCCTCAAATTTATATGATATCAAAAAGATATGACTGTAACATGTATAATCATCTATGAAAGTAATAAAATAGACAGCTACGTATCTTGCTCTTACATTCATTGGACCATAGATGTCAGAATGGATAAGTTGCAATGGATTCTCAGCTCTGCTCCCTTTGCCAAAAGTCTTTCTAGTTGTTTCCTTTTAAGGCAATGCTTACATGTAGGCAATTCAATTTTATTCAAAATCCTAGAAGATCTTCTTTGGCCAGTCTATTCTTTCTATTTTGTCCAATATGACCCAGTCCAGTATGCCTTCCATTCACATTCACATCATCATTAACATTAAGAATAGATAAATTAGAAGGAAAACAACAATCCATATAATTAACAGAACTACGATCATCCACATCAAGTACAACAAAGTTATCTAACACAACCATTAACTATAACAGGTCTTTCCTAAATACAGATCCATGCCATTACTATGAAAGCTAAGATTAAATCCTAAATTAAGGAGAGCAACAACGGAGATCAAGTTTCGTTGAATGTTTGGAGCATAAAGCACATCATGTAGGAATAAGGTGCATCCTCTTCGCATCACCAATTTGTAAGTACCAATGCCCTTAACCTCTACACGAAAGTTGTTTCCTACATAGATCCATCTCGCACTAGGACTTATTTGATGATATTTCATGAAGGCTCCACGTTCTCCAGCTACATGGTTGGTGGCACCTGAGTATATAGTCCACAAAGATGAGCTTCAGATAATCGAACATAGCTAGAAACATAACAAAATTAGTGGAGTATAATGATACCTTCTTTCGCTCGGTGCACTCACAAGCAAAATGACCCAATTTGTGACAAACAAGTATGCCAATTTGGCCTTTCCATTCTTTCTACCATGCTTTCCTCTTTTGCACTTGTAGTTCTTTGCTTTCATCGCTGCATTGCCACTAGTTTCCTTTCCCTTCTTATTGTAGCGCCATCTTTTATAGTGTCATCCCTTGTACTTGTTCTTAGGAGCTTTGCTGGGCCCAATCTCAACAACAAGAGCTTGCTCACAATATTTTATAGCCCCAAGTCGCTCTTCTTCTAGCTCTAGGTGATGCCTAATGTTGTCAAATATCTTAATGTTCTCATCATGCATCATTTGAATGACTATATGTTCTAACTCTTGGGTAAAAACGAATCACAACTTGCACTTGTTGCTCGTTAGTAAGATCATTTCCAAATACTACAGGCATCTTTTCTCTTGCCACGTACTCCATTTTTCCCCCCTCCTGGTAGGTAAGCATACCCATGAGATGTTTAAAGTGCTTTTTTATGGACCTGTCATTAGAATGTTAGATTTTAGCAGTTAGTTGGTGCCTACGACCTACCCGTAAGATGAAGAACGTTATACTTTAGCAGTTAGATTTTAGCAGTTAGTTCATACTGCGGAATTTTGGTTTGAACCTCTGCCAACCTGTATGCTAACGGCCAAGGAATGCTTTGTCTCCCGAGAAGGGGCATAACCAAACTCCAAAATGACTCATTTTTTGGCTGTTTTTAGAGAGACTCGTTGCTGCAGAATGTAGATGGCCACTTAAACTTGAGATATGTTGTTTTATCTATTTTACACTCGGCTGGCGTTACTTGAAACAGAGGTGGTAGCTGAAATGAAAAAACTTACTTCAGAAGAGTTTCAGTGACATTTGACGAGCGTGTAAAGATAAATTTGTTTAAATATCAGTGTTATTTAAATACCTATTTGTCATTCGTGAATAATTTATATTTTTTAATATTTATCTGAGCTTGATTCGGATTTGGACGCGGGTCTAATTTGAATTTGAACAATGGGTTCATTTGGGTCTGGACGTGGGTCAGACCTGATTCGGATTTGGATGCGGGCCGGTCCAATCAAGTTCGAGCTCGATCGGAGCTTGAGCTCGGATCGGATTCAGGTCATATATTTAAAAAAATTGGATCTAAATTCGATTTGAAAATCGGTAAAAAAAAATTTGGACCGGACTCGAATAGGGGTCTAGCGCGGCCGATTCCAACCCTAACTATAGCATCGAATCCCCCTATTTGTCCTTCAAAACCCTAGCTCCCCCGATCGAAATAACTTTCCATCCGACGTCGCGGCGTGCTCGATGCCTGTTCTCCCTCTCCTCGACCACATCGATCTCCCGAGGTATCGCGATGGTCTGGTTCGGCGACGTTGGCGTGCACAAGTTCTTCTCTCGTTTGGGTTGATTTGGCTGCTCGGTTCTCTCCCTTCCTTCCCGTAAACAAGTCCTCCTTGAGGTACGCCCCAGTGTTGTGATTCGTTTAATATTTTTTATTTAGTAAATATATCATTTTAAATAATATTTTATTTATTATATAATTATTTAAATAATATAATTTATTATTATATAAAATATTTATTTTAGTGATAAATATATTTATTGTTTTTTAATAAAATATCATATTATTAATGCATTAATATATTATTTTATCAATATAAATTTTATTTTATTAATACACCACTTTTATTAATTTTAATACATTATATCATATTACATAAATACCTTCTATTTCTAAATTACAAAAAATTCTCAACATAAATTTTCATAATAAATAATATTTTATTATTAATATCTTCTATTTTATTCTAATAATAATAATATTTATCATTAATAAATAATATCATTTTGTTTCTCCCTTCTCTTCTGATCCTCCGTCTTCTTTGCCCACGACCGACCCGCACCCATCCCCTCCAGTGAGCCACTCGTGGCTCCTCTGCTCAGTTGCCCATCCTCCGCCCCTCCCTCTTTAGCCCATGCCCAGACCTCCAGTCCACCATGGACCTCCCCTCCTCGCCGCCTCCCTCTCCCCACACGATGTCGAGGCCGTTGCCGTCACCGTCGCCGTCTGCATTGCACCCTTGCAAGCCCCGCCTGTTGTTCCTCCATGGCTCCTCACACCTCCCGCGGCTCCCCCATGCCGCACCCCACGCCCCCCGGCTCCATGCAACACCCCCACCCAATGCCCCCTTCCTCCCCTCGGTCCAGGCGAAGCCCACACCCCGCACCCCTCGTAGCTCTGTGCGACCCCCCTGCCCTCCCCGACCTCGGCAGTCACCCCCCACGCCCTCCGCTGTCCCTCCCCACCCCCCCACCCCACGCCCCTTACGTCTTCTGCCCTCGTCCCTCGATACGAAGGAGGAAAAAAAAAACAGAATAAACCACAACATGCGGTTTCAAGTTGAAATCGCATATCCAACGTACGGTTTCAACGTGATTTCAACTTGAAACTGCTGGAAAAATTAAAAAAAATAAAATAAAAATAAAAATTTGAATTTAAAATTTTACATGTAACAGACCACGTCGATTTGAAATGGCATGTTAAATATGTGATCTCAAGTCTAGCTCACATTGAAGCCATATGTCAGACATGCAGTTTCAAGTTAAAATTTGAATTTAAAATTTAACTATAGCAGACTACATCGACTTGAAATGGTACGTTGAACATATGATTTCAAATCCAGCTCATCTTGAAATCATACGTTGAACGTGCGATTTCATCACATCATAGCTCAATTAGTCCAAGTGCCATATATTGAAAAATAATTGGAATAAAAAGTAGATTTGAAATTAAATCTTAAAAAAATAAATTTAAAAAAAAATCCCACAAATTTGCTATATTATGCCTAATACTGGCGTTATCCATTCACTTTTCCCAATGCCAACGCCTGCTTCCTTCAGACATTTCCCAACGTATCCATTCATCTTTCCCAACGCCCTCTCAATGCAAGAGACTCGATCTCACAAGCCCAGCCAAGATTTAACATTGGAACGCTAAAAAGTACAAAGCCCAAAGCGCATGTCCGCCTCTATATAAAGCCCATTCCACCTACCACCTGATATAAGCCCAACTCAACAACAATACCATTCAGCCTTGTCCTGCAACAACGTCCAGTTACATTGACAACATGATGAAGGCCACCACCACCTTGTGCTCCCTCCTCCTCCTCTCCTCCCTCCTCCTCCTCCCAAGGGAGGCAACGGCCACCGTGAACTGTGCTGTTGTTGCAGCCAAGGCAGCTCCATGCCTGAGCTTCGTGACGGGCAAAGTCCCGGGGCCTCCTGCGGCATGCTGCGGTGGGCTGCAGCAGCTTGCCCGTCAGGCGGTCACGGTCGCCGACCGGAGGGCCACTTGCCATTGCTTGGAGAACAGTGTGAAGCGATTCTCCGGCGTCCAAGACAGGCTGCTCAGCCAAATCCCCACCGCCTGCCACATCAAACTTAGCTTTCCAGTTTCCCTCAACACCAATTGTGACAGGTGAGCGCAAGAACAGGAGCTTGAGTTTTATTTGTGGATAATTAACTTTAGTGCACAGTACAATTTTTATGTACATTTTAAGGCTTGTTTTGTTTTGTATTTCTTTTCCAATTACCTTTTTTTAACAGAATATGGAATCCAAACCAGAATTATCTTGCTGTTGCTAGGTTTTTTAAACAACTTTTATTAGTTATGAAAAAAAAAAAAAAAGGTAGAAAACATAAAATTTTTCCTTCCACCTTTTTAAAAGTGGATCTTCATTCTCCTCCTCTCAACTTCTTTTTTCTGTCCAATCTCACCCTCAGCCCCTGCTCAATTACACCGGCTCTTCAAATCTTGCCAACCATCTCTTTGCCAATTCTGAACTATCCCTCATCCTCAGCCACAATGTTGGCACCATCTTCATTTTCTTTCTCTCTACCATTTTCTCGATTACTTTTTAGCTCGACATCGAACTCTTCCTTATCTTCAACCACGAGCGAAGGAGAACCAAACATATTTTTGTTGCCAGAAATCTAAAAAAATAAAATCAAATTTATATTTTTAAATGAAAATAGTGTCAAACACATGATCATCCTCTCTCTCTATATATACCGTCACAGAAAGTCCTTGGCATAGCCATGGTGGCTTATTTCATTTTCTTTATTACATGGCCATTCTTATTCGGTAGATTGGCTTGCCTAGTTAATTTCCTATCGAAGAAAAGGTGAAGTGAGAATCTTTCCTTTCTTAATTTAACCATCTTTTATAACATATAGCATACTTTGTGATGCAACAAAATTGCTGACCATGGGTAACAAATTTGCATGGGTAACAAACTTGCGATGTAGAAAATTTGATGTGGATCACACCGCATTATCTGATTGATCCACGTAGCCACCACTTTCCAACACATATTTAATGTCTATAGTTCTATTTTTTCATTTGAAATTTTGAATGACGAAAATATCTTTTTAAAAATTATGACATCTCTCCACAAAAATTATGATATCTTTGATAAATTTAATATTTTCTGTAGGAGTGTCATAATTTTTGTGAAGAAATATTTTCGTCATTAAAAATTAAAAATCTGTAAATATTTAATGAATGCATTTAACGAGCATTGAAAAGCATAGCTACATAGATCAGCGGGAAAGGATGGTGCACTGTTATTGAACCGCATGTCGTGCATAAAGAATTTCCATTTTCCCAATGCTTCATGGTGCATGTAGTGCATAAAGAATTTCTCTTTTCCTACTGCTTTGGTGAGAGATCCACTTCTATCATTTCATCAACATAAAGTCAGAGAGAATTAGTAAAAGCCAAACCTGTTCGACATTGTCTAAATAAAGTAATTTTGTAACTTCTCAAGCTAAATAGCACTTTCCAATAGAAATAAGTGTTTCGTAGCATCATCTAAAAAGTACTTCTACAAGAAAAAAGTCAGAGCTATGGAGCCCAGCTTCTAGCTTCTTTTATATTTCTCTAAAGAAGCAATACAAGGAGTGAGGTACATTTGGTGTTGCTTTCGATGTACAAGAAGAGCAAAGCCAGAAGATAGTTTTTGTAGCTTCTCCTGCAACTGTTTTTGCATCTTTTTCTTCTTGTAGAGTACTTTCAAGGCAATGCTCCAAATTATTTTTTTTTTTGATGAAGTACCTTTTTGCTTTAAAAAGCATTTTTAAGCACCAAAAACACCCTAAGAAACTAAAGAATACATCAAAGGATATCCAGGCAATCCTTAAGAAACTAAACATCCCAATGAAAATTAATTATTTATTTAGTTTTCAGCTGTCTCTGAAAGGGCTTTTTATTTTATGCTTGCTGATCATTTGTATATGTTTATTTTGTCATGCAGGATCAATTGAACCAGGGAGCATGTGGAAGCTAGGAGACGCTGAATGTTTCAGATGAATAAAGGGATTACCACCTCTTGCACTAGGAAAGTTTGAATAAAGGGATTACCACCTCTTGCACTAGGAAAGTTTAACTATTTATGTATATGTAATCCCCATCCATGGATAATAAAATGATCTTGTCATAAACAAAGTGTTTCACGATCACTTTTTACGCTGTGTTTATATGGACGTCCAACGAAAGGAGATGTAGGAACATAAATTAGATGAACTTAGAACCTCATAAGAGTAGGTGGACCCAGCCAATATGAAAGAAAATATATAAATTAGTAAAAAATTAAGATTTTAAATCCTATGAAAAAGATTGTCTCGATTTTTTAATGCAACGGAACATCCCACCTAATCCCAACACTTGGGATAAATGATATCCCAAACCATCCCAATCAGGACGTTGAGACACTAACGAAACGTCCTGTCCCAACATATGGGATGATATCCGTACGGAACATTTTGCTGGGATCTAAAATTTAAAAAAAACTGCATTTACATAAGATAGATGGCATAGAAAGAATCATAAAACAACTGCATTTACATAAGATAGATGGCATAGAAAGAATCATAAAACATTAGGCCTGGTTGACATTATTGAAGTTTTTGTGTTCCTGTTCCCTCTAAACAAGTTTAAAAAAATATTGGTGATTGGGATTGGGACCACATTTGCCAGGACCTTGTGCCATTCTTTGTTTATATTTTCAAATTTTCAGAAAGTGGTAAAGTTTGCGGTCAAAAGCTTTAAAGTTTTTTTTTTGGTGATCTGAAAAACCAATGCGTTTGCTATGCTTGCTTGCGTCATTCCTTATTTACATTGTCTAATTTTTTAAATCAATAAAAAGTACATATTTCTTATGCTTGCTTATGTTATTCCTTGCTTACATTTTCAATTATTCTGAAAGCGATAAGTCTTTGCTGCCCAAAGCTTTAAAGGTTTTATAGATTATTTGAAAACAAGTGGGTTCCATATTACTCTATCTTTTTCGCTTTATCACAATTTTCTTCTTAAAATTTGAAAACAAGAATAGAAAACAAAAGCAATAAATTAGTTGGCATGAAGATAATTGGCAATGCGCCATGCTATGTACGACAGGACAGTATCAACTAGTGTGAATGGTAAAATTTTTGAAGGTGGGCACCAAGTATCCTTACATCAATTTCAGCCAGAGATTTGCTGTCCAAGTACTTATAAAAAGAAAAAAAAGGAAAGAAGGACCTTCATAAGTTTGTGTTATAACAAGGGTAAGGATGTTTTTTGGATGCCCAGTTAAGTTCTCCACCGAGTATACTCCAGCACTATGTTCTTTTTCATGCCAAGAAAAGAAATGAGAACAGAAATAAAAAAAGCAAATTATTCAAACACTACTTGGACTGCAACCAATTGATTAAGCTGAGTTCCATGGAGCTAGATTATAGCAACATTGGAGCCATTCAAATCACTCTCTTTTGTATTACATTAAGGGCTGGTCATTGGATACTGGTTCTTTCCACTTCTCACAAACAGGAGATGACCCCACACAAGTTTTTTAGATGTTTACGGTGTCAGCTGCTACAACTTACCTTAAAATTGTTTGTCCAATAGTGGAATGTATTTTAGGAGTAAACATGTGATCTGCACTCACAGTGAAACAAATACTGAATGTGCCAATTTTAATAAATAGATGTGCTGGCTTCCTATGTAAAAGGAAACGGAAACATAAATATGATCTCCATGAGACCAGGAAAAAAGAAAAGAAAAATCTAACATTTTTCTAGAATTAGCAGAAACAGAACTTGCAACATTAACATAAACCTTAATGAAACAATAGGATAAAAAACATCACTCCAGTTCCTAGCATGAGCCATACCAGATTTCGCTAACGGCATGAAAATTGGAGAGTACCTATGATGTTTAATTACCATAAGTAGAACAAAGGTGTTTGCAACCAGGAAGAGTAAGCTTGCCAACCACAATTGTATGAAGACGCTCAACCCCTTGAACTCCAGCAGGTAACCCCACATTAACCAATGAAGTTGAGACCCCATCCACACAGAAATACAGATCAAACCTTTCCATTTCAGTCTCATATTGCTCCATGGAAGAATCAAAGGCAACAAGCAGAAAAACCACACAAAATACTGTGCAGTCATAACCTGTCCAATTAACAGAACAGCAGTCAACACAAATGGGAAATCACACTGGACAAGAAAAGGGATCAGAGACTAATCTAGAAAATATCCATGAGTTTTCATTGAGAAAGGGAACACATTAAAGTAATAAGAACTTGTTAGAAATTCATTATCAATTCCTATGCTAATCAGTTTACATTAGGGCCAATAGCATTTCTATGGCTTCATGATTCAGGCTTCCTTAATTGTAAAATCAAAGGGATCAACGCACTAACCTTGTTGAAAGCAACAAATGCAACTGTCTGCAGGAAAAGGCAAAATGGAAGGTCTCCTGCGAAGAACAAGATCAATGCAAATTGCACCATCAGCTGAGGAAGAAAGAAATGAGCTTCTCTATTGCTGAGAACCCCTGCTGGTGATGAAGATAGATGTGATAGAAATATATCGAGAAGTTGTGCCTTGGATCGGTACGTGTGAGATGATAGAGCAGTGCTTCATTTAAAAAGTCCCATCCATAGAGAAGAAAGAAAATAGCAGTCCAGAGGAAGAACATGCATCCAGACAAAAAACCAACAGTACTGTGTCCCTTGTTATAATGCCCCTGATGAAACCCAAGGACCAGTCCAAGATACAGATGTTTTTGCAGCTCTAATATCAGAACTTTGACTAGATGTGGTTTGACTAAAACTCCACTGCCAAAGGTAAGGTTTCCCAGCAGGACTTATATTTTGTTTACTGAGAACAAGAACTAAAGGAAGGGAATATATGATAGGGTAGATCCTGAAATGGACGATAAGCCCATACCAGAATGCTGCTTGAACCACCTTACCTGTAAATGAGAGCAGCCAGTATCAACAAAGATGCTTATGATAAAATGCAAAAGTTTTAGTTTCAACAATGGTAAAACTGCTTATCACTTAGTTTCAAAACCAAGGTTTATATTCATCATAAAGGAGTTACAGATTTAGGCCCGCCAAATCTTTAAAGTTATATCCCAAACAATTTTTGCTCATAAAACTAATCACATGCATAAAGAGGCAGAACTTACACCATTCATAAGACAAAGGATTATCCACAGAATAATCACACAAACAACAGGCTCACAGTTTCCTCTGGTGCCAATGGTGAAAGTGAATGGATTGAAGAGCCAAGCAGCCACGGACCAAAGACGCAGATTCTCAGGCACACCACGCAGCTTCAGAATAGTATCTATAAATAATCCCACAAGCAAATCTAGAAAACAGAAAATGGTTCATTTCAGGTAGTTTACTGTCAAATGTCACAGATAACAGTAACCAAGTGACGTTTAATTATCCAAATATTCTACCTATTGTAACTGTATTTTCATATGGCCACATATTTTAAAAAATCTAGATGAAAATAAAGTTCTCTTGGAATTTTCGGACCTTTCAAGGTTATAGTAGTTACCGATCATAAGGCAAAGCAGCAACTTTTTAAAGTTAACTGCATATTAATTTAATAAATGCATTTCCAACTACGGAGTCTGCACTTCTATAACTAAAACCATAACCATCAAGCAATGACCTAACTATGTGGGGCTCACTTGATGAATCCTCATTCACCAATGATTCCTGTTAAGAGCAACCTCTCATGTTAGATGCTACTTTGAGCTTTTTAAGTGCTAAGAACTACCATTCCTGTTATCATCAATCTTCTCTCCTCCTTTCAGGCACATTATTTGGCTTTAGAATATCCTCGACCAAAAAGACCACAAGTGAACCTGCCAGACAAAACTTCATCTAGCCAAAAAAAAATTAAGTGTTTCTTAACCATACAGAAAGCATTGTTGAGAACTATTCTTATTTATAAACCTGAATTGACATCAGATTTCAATACCCATAAAGTGAATGTGGTAAGATAGTTGAAACTGCCAATAGAAATTAATCACTAAATTGATTCCACCTCCCTCCCCTCCCTCTCTCTGGATGGTGAAGTCATCTAATCCAAGAAAATCTAAGTATTCCTCTAACCATACAGAAAGTATTGTTGAGAAATCATTCTTATTATAAACCTGAATTGACATCAGATTGCAATACCCATAGAGTGCACATGGCAAGATGCTTGAAAATGCACTATATAAATTAACCCCTACTCTCTCTCTCTCTCTCTCTCTCTCTCTCTCTCTCTCTCTCTCTCTCTCTCTCTCTCTCTCTC
>KE505023.1:105361-116500 GCA_000441515.1 Elaeis oleifera | reverse complement strand
AAATTTTTCATCGTAAATATTTTTTTTAAATTAAATTTTTTCATCAATTTTTTTAATGATAAAAATATTCATCATAAAAATCTTTTATTAGCGATGAATTTTTTTTCATCGTAAAATATTATCAACGATGAGATTATTTATAATAAGATATTAGCGATAAAAAAATTATCGCTAATATTATTAGCGATGAAAATCAGTTATTAGCAACAAAAATTTTTCATTGCTAATAACATGTTTTGTTGTAGTGTGATTTATATTGATGCTAATATAATATTCATCATGTATTATTCTTTATCACTATATATCTTTTTATGCATGTAGTGCAAAATGGGTGATGGGTCACAAACCTTTTATGAAGAATTCAAAAATTATAAGATGGATTTCAAATATACTATACAAATGAATATAGAAATTTTGGATCATTTAGTTAGATCTTTTAGATGTGATGGGATCAATGTCTCTGTTCGAGAATAAATTGTTATTCTACTCAACTCTCTACCAGCAGAATGAGAAACTGTAGCTCTCGCTCTGTGGAAAAAATGTAAGAAGGGTGAAATTAAATCTTTCTATAAAATAGTTTGAGAGCTTGAGTTAGCTGAAGAGCGCTATATATTATCTGGAATTAGGCGAATTACACTATTATCTTAGTTTCCAAATCTTCATAGTGCAAGGCACTTGGCTATTGCAGACATAATAAGGATCCTGGGGATCCATGGCTAGGCAGAGTGGGACCGAATATTATCCTAGATCAATTTATTTTCGACATAGGGAATGCTTTGTCATACCAAGAGCATAAAAGATTTAGCAGGAATTATATTTTGAAAGAAGGCTTTACTAGTATTATGCCTTGTTTGATTGTAAACTATGTATCTTAAACTTGTTTATTCAGATTCCTGCTCAAGTACATAATCTCTTATATATTTGACATTGTATGATCTTAATTTGTTGTTCATTAATGCCATGCTATGTATTTTTGTTAATTTGTTTATTCATTGCTGTTATAACATATTTAAATATATTGTGGAGTGGGAGTTTTAAGGTTAGTAGAACTTGAAGAAAGTTCTCATCTAGAACTTAAAATCTTTTGAGCAAATAGTTCTAAGTCAATGATAACTAGACATTTAAACATAGAAGATTATTGGGAGCCTAGCAAACTTTTGATTTTGTGTTTTATGTTAAGTTATCATTAATTTAGTTCATTTTTGCTTGATGATAATATATATGTGTGTGCATATATTATGTTAGAAATTTTGTGCTAGTATTTATTGTGTACTTATATCTGTGTAGTAGTATTCAATATGGCATCTGCATAAAAGAATATTGTGGCTGAGTTAAACAAGGGTGATAAGTTGAACGATGATAATTATGATATTTGACACAAAAAATTCAGTACATCCTTGAGGAATAAGAGGTTCTGGAGATACTCAACCATACCATTGCTGAGCCTGAGCAGGATACTTCAGCTCAATATAAGAGAGATCAGGAGGCTTACTTAGCCTAAAAAAGGAAGAACAGCATTGCTCGCATCACGTTGCTGAGCAGTATACAAGACGATCTCATGTGTGAGTTCGAGGAATATGATATAGCTCAAAAAATATGGCTTGCTTTGAAAGAGAAGTTTGGGGGTACTTTAGCTACTAAGCTGAGAAGACTCACTATCAAGTTTGACTCTAATAAGAAGTGCCCAAATAACACTATAAGGCAGCATCTTAGGAAAATGTCAAATATGATAAGGGAGTTGAAGGCAGTTGGCCATACCCTTACAGATGAATAACAGGTTCAGGCTGTAATCAGATCCTTACCTAAGAGCTAGGAGCATACGATAATAACTATGACACATAATGATAATGTAAAGAATTTTGATGATATAGCACGTCATTTAAAACTAGAAGATGAGCGCCTTGAGGCAGCTAAATCTTCTAGATTTGCTTATGTGGCTGAATCTAACTCACACAAGGCTCCTGACTTCAAGCGTAAAAGGATTGAAAATTCTCCAAAATGGATAAGAAAAAAGGCAAGTATTCAAACTTGATAAGGCTAATCAGCGCAAGAGAGGTAAGCACGATAGTAAAAGAAGGACAAGATCAAAATGTGCTACTACAACTATGGTAAATAGGGTCACTTCGCTTGTGAGTGCACTGAGCCAAAGAAGGTATGCCCTTACTCCATTATGTTAAATTATACTTATGTTTCTAGCTGTTGTTTGCTTACTTAATATCGTCTTATATGGATTGTAGACTCAGGAGCCATAGATCATATAGCTAGAGATAGAGGAGCTTTTGTAGAGTATCGTCGAATCAATCCTAGCACCAGATGGATATATATAGGGGATAATTCTAAGGTTGGAATGAGAGGTATTGGCACCTGCAAGTTAATGCTAAATGGTGGTCTTACATGCACCAGATATTTGATGGAACTTGATTTTATTATTGTTCTTTTGGCTTAGGATATAGCTTGAATTTCATGGTATTCGTGTTGATGTGTATTTAAGAACAACTTATTATGGCTCAGGATATTTATTAGATAGTTTTATGGTATTAGATGTTGATTACAGTACTTGTATTAATTATGATGATAGTTATTTTCATTGATTGCTTCTTCAAGCAATGTGAATGATGATGTGAATAAATTTGATACAGGATGTTGATTACATATAGTACTCATATTAATTATGATGATAGTTGTTTTTCTCAGATTGATTGCTTCTTTAAGCAATGTGAATGAGAGAATGAACATATTTTCTCAAGAAGGCCTATTAGGCTCACTCGCTAAAATAAAATTATCCACTTATGAGCATTATCTAGTAGGAAAAATAATTAGAAAATCATTTGGTAAAGAAACTAGAGCAGAAACTCCATTGCAATTAATCCACTCTGATATTTGTGATCCAATAAATATGAGGGCGAGGCATGAGACATCATATTTCATCACATTTATAGATGACTTTATGAGCTTTGGCCATGTTTATTTGATCTCCCATAAGTCAAAAGTATTAGATTGTTTTAGACGATATTTAAGTTTGGTTGAGAATCAATTAGCTAAAACAGTTAAAATACTAAGAACTGATCGTGGATGTGAATATCTATCTAAGCAGTTTAGGATGCTCTATGATGAGAAAGGGATACATCCACAATTGACTATTCCTTAAACTCCATAACAAATGATGCTGCAAAAAGAAGGAATAGAACACTTCTAGAGATGGTGAGGTCAATGATGGTGCAAGCAAATCTTTCTATTTTATATTGGAGAGATGCTCTTCTGACTGCTGTCTATATACTTAATCCTGTATCCTTCAAATCGGTTCCTTCCATACTTTATGAACTATGGACAGGTAGGAAACCTGACCTAAGTAATTTATGATCCTGGGTTCTCCAGTAGTTAGGTTTGCCTCTATTCATCTTATCCTTGCCATCCACTATGAAAATCAAGTATTAGTGACGGCAATCCCGCTGTCGCTAATACCATACTTTACCGACTGAATGTTATGATAAAAAATTTTTCATCGTTCAAAGATCGATGAATTATGAGTGACGGTTTTAATACTTATTAGCGACGGTAAAGCCGTCGCTATAAATTTATAGCTATTAGCGACAGTTTTAGGGATGAAAGCTAGCCATTGCTAATAATGTGCCATAAAAATTCTCTGGATTCCCAATCACTCTGTTCCTCATCTGCTGCCTGCGGTTCCCATTCTCCCCTGCCCCATTATCGGAGCCCCCGAACTCCTCCCACCAGCCCCACACCATCGGAGCCGCCTCAGATCCGACGTCCCGCTAGATCATGTGGTCCCGAGCCTACGTCTCCGAGCTCCCCCTTCTTCTTGGCCGCCTCCTGGAGCCGACGTTCCACCACCCGATCTCCCTTTCCTTCCCCACCCTCCCTTGTCGGATTGGACCCCACTACCTCCCCTTTCAACCCGTCGCTCTCCTTGTCGAATTGGACCACCTGTCGCCTCCCTGTTCTCCCTCACCCTCCTCTTGTCGGATCAGACCCTCCGCCACCTCCCTTTTCTCCCCACCCTCCCCTTGCTGGATCGAACCTGCGATGGTCCTCCCTTCTCCCTCACCCCTCCCCTTGTTGGATCGGACTCTCCGCCATCTCCCCTTCTCCCCCATCTCTCTCCTTATCAGATCGGACCTGTGGCCCCACCTCCCTCCTTTGGAGCACCCAGCTATCGGAGCACCGCACTGCCAGACCTACACTGCCGAACCCGCACCACCATCGCATTGTGAGTATTAGCGATGATGATGGCTCCATCATCGTCGCTATACCCCATTTCCATCTTTTAAATTTAATATTTAAAATTAGATTTATTCGATTATCATAAATTAATAATATTTAAATTTAAATATTAAAAATATTTAAATAAATAATATTATTAATTTAATAATATTATTAATAATATTATTAAATTAATATTATTCTCGAAAGATGGGACCACTCTGGAAAGCTCTCCGACGAGAGTAGCCCTATTGCCTTTGACGGTAGGATTTCGAAGTCAGACAATCGTCAAACCAGCTTTGCCCTGCTCATCTATTCTGATGGCGGTCGGAACAGCTCGATGATCGAATTCTAGACCTTATGCTCGGTCTGAAGTCTGAAAAAATTTTAAATCAGACTCAAGGAGGGATGTAGCCTGGCCCACCTTGACCTATTTCAATCCTATTGTAATGCTGCTTGGTATCTTAGAACCTTCAAAATAGGATTTGTCTAGATGCCATGCTGGTGTACTCGCGTGGTCTAGTCATATGGCATGCTTTAAGTCCGCATGCATGGGACGCGTGTCCCGACCATCCCTGTTTGTAATGATGCTCTGTACTTTGAAACCCACTAATTTAAAATTTAAAATATTACATTGTATATAACCATAGACCCATCTTTTGATTAATGCACATATTCTACGATATTTGTATATTTATATATTTTTGTATGGATGAGATAATTATGTACATTGATCAATAGATTATCTAGTATGGATAGTTTGAAAAATGTAATTAATTCTATAGGTCATTAAAGTAATCAAATGATATGATGAGGGTTCGAAAAAAATTTTAGATAGTATTTTTCTTTAATTCTCCTCGCACATCTTACGCCATGTGGGGAAAATTAAGGAAAGATGCTGCTAAAATTTTTTTCGATCTATATTGTATATCGTTTGATTACTGTGTTTGACCTATAGAATTAATATAATTTTGAATGGGATAGGACCTTCTATACCTATTAGTTGATGGTAAGATGCAATTATTATATAAGCCATTCGAAATATTAAAATAATTATTTGGCAATTATTTTTATTTGTATATGCAGAATCCTTAGATAGTGCACCATGAACCATAGTTAGATGGACTATCGAATAGTCGATGGAGTGATTTCTACTAAATATAAGGAGGGTGTAGAGTACTAATTCTGTGAGTATATTATTAGAAATACGGTACTCTTACATTAAGGATGGGCTTGTTGTTCTTGTAAGAGATGTGACAATAGAAAATATTTGATAGAGATACAATAATTGCTCATTTATATAGGAGTGGATTTATACCACACTATAAGTATTAGTACCTGCATGAGGAGATGTGGGAGATAATTGTAAGAGTTAGAAGTCAGTAGGATATGGATACAGATAGAATGATAGACATGGTTATAGATGCTCTGATCCTGAATTTGATTGGGATGTGGAGGATGATCCAGAATCTGACAGCAATGATTTCTATCGTATACTGAAAGATACTGATGAACCACTATGATCGAGATGTGAAACACATACTATATTATCAACTGTGTTAGAGTTATTGAACTTGAAGGTCGAGTTTAATATGACGATCAACTGTTATGATAGGATGGAGCAACTATAAAGAAGATGCTACCGAAGGATGAGAAGCTTATTGGGAGCTTCTATGCTTCAAAGAACATGATGAAAGGGTTAGACATGAGATACAAGAAGATAGATGCATGCTATAATGATTGTATACTTTTCTACAAGAAGGATCAACTGAAGAGCTCATGTGACATGTGCGGTGAAAATCGATTTAAGTCGAGGCAAAAGGATAAATTTCAAAAGGACATACAATATAAGATTCTTCGATACCTTCCTCTCACTCTTAGGCTTCAGAGGCTTTACTTGTCCAAAAATACTATTGAACAGATGAGATGGCACAAAAAAAAATTCGTAAGCACATCGATATGATGAGTCATTTGTCGGACTGTGAGATATGGAAGAAATTTGATGCTTGCCATCCTTATTTGCTCAGAAATCATATAATGTCCAACTGAGTTTGTCTACGGATAAGTTTACACCGTTCAGTCATGCAGAGATCCCTTATTCATATTGATCAGTCTTTATTATTTCACACAATTTGCCATCTGAGATGTACATGAAAGAACATAACATCTTTCTTACATTAGTCATTTCTAAACCACGACACTCTGGTAGAAGTATTGATGCATATCTAAGATCTCTTGTTAATGAGTTAAAATTCTTATGGTCCGATGGTACACGTATATTTGATGTATCGAAGAAGCAGAATTTTATAATAAAAATTGTATTAATATAGATCATTAGCGATTTTTTGTTATGGGATGCTGTCGGGATGGAGCACTCATGGAAAGCTAGCATATTGCTATTGCATGAAGAATATAAAATCAGTTCATCTTAAGCATGGTCGTAAGCCTTGCTGGATCGATTGTCATCATCAATTTTTTCTCGAGAATCATCATTTTCGAAAGCAGCGGGATAGTTTTAGAAGAAATAAGATAGAGAAGGACTATGTACCTCCGCGTCTCAGTGGTATATAAGTATTTCAGAGGGTATTCCAAACGGATAAAGTTCAGTTTAGCATACTATTTGACAAGCAAAAATCTCCAGAGTTTGATAGAACTCATAACTGGGTGAAGCGCAGTATATTCTGAAAATTATCATACTGATCCACCAATTTGATCCGTCATAACTTTGACGTCATACATGTTAAGAAGAATATATTCAATAATATTTTCTACACTATTATGGATGTCAAGGATAAAGTAAAGGATAACTTCAAGATTTGAGCAGATATGAAGAACATATGCAAGCGTCCTCTATTAAAGCTGGTTGAGGTGTCACTTGAGAAATTTCTGAAATCAAAAGCATCTTACACCTTAACGAGGGAGTAGTTAAAAGATATATGTGAATGGTGTAAAAATCTTAAATTTTAGATGGTTATGCAAGTAATCTAGCTCGATGCGTCAATGTCAAAGATTACAGGTTCTATGGGCTAAAGGGTCATGACTGCTATATCTTTATGCAACGATTACTTCCATTGATTTGACGTGATCTTCTTTCTAACTTCATATGGAGTTCTTTGATTAAGTTTAGTCTTTTCTTTAGAGACATTTGTGCTACCAAACTATCCATCGACTACATCTTCAATCTTGAGGTCAACAGTGTAGAGACCATATGCAAGTTGGAGAAGATATTTTTTTCTAGCTTCTTCGACTCTATGAAGCATCTCGTCTTTCAACTAGCATATGAAGTTAGGATGGAGAGATCAGTACAATACAAGTGGATATATCCATTTGAAAGATATATGCATAGTCTCAAGAAAAAATGAAAATAAAGTTAGAGTCGAAGATTCTATTGTGGAGGGTTACATAATAGAAGAAATCTCAAATTTCAGCCGACACTACTTTAATCCTAATATGCAGATAAAGTTGACTCAAGTGAGCTGAAATGATGATGCTGGTAGTGAGGGATCAGAGAAAAAGATATCAATATTTTCCTATCCCGCTCATGAATTTGGGCACGAGGTTCCTTGGGTTTAACTGATACTAAATTGCGACAGGTAGAGGCATATATTCTACTAAACTGCGAGGAGGTCGATGCATATATTGGTAAGTATCCATCACAATCCCAACTATTCAATCACTTATTATAGTATATTTATCTTATGCATATTTAGGCAATATGATGGGATATTGAGATGAGACAATCCGAGGATAAGTGAGGAAGAAATTTTGGCACAGTGCTCACAGAACTTTGTAGATTGGTTTCATAAATTGGTAAGCATCCATTATCATTACATATATTTTAATTTTTTAATTTATTTATTTTTATAATATGCAGGTCATGCAAGAGTGCGAATCCATACCTAAGAAGTTAAGACCATTGGGTTATGGGCCAACAAAATATGTTATATGTTATAATGGCTGTAACATAAATGATTTTAAATTTATACCCAGCGATATGGATATCATAAGAGCATAATGAACAACGGTGTGTGTATAAAGGGCAGCTGGTGGGAAGAGGCGGAGAGTGACTACTATGAAATCCTCAAAAAAGTAATCAAGTTGACCTACATCGGAGGTAATAGTATCATTTTATTAAGTACCAATGGTTTGATAAGCATGGTATGAAGGTTGATCCACGGCACAAGCTTATTGAAATCAAATATGGATCAAAAGCATATGTCAACATGCCATTTGTGCTAGCTCAACAGGCTGTTCAAGTTTGTTATACTCTTTTTCCATCAAAAAAAGAGGAAGAAAGAATGGTGGGCTGTATGTAAAATTAAGTCTCAAACCGTTCACTACGCGCTTGAAGAAGAAAAAGAGCTCCATTTATCAGAATGCTTTCAGGAGGATGAAACATCTGGAGTTAATCAGTCTTTCATAGATGTAGAGTTGGATGCTCCAGATTTTCTCCTACGTGATGGCCAACATGAGGAGGTATTTCATTCTCAGTTTGTTTTAAAAGATAATCCTATCCAAGAAGAGGAAGAAGATGAAGAAGTGGATGAAGAAATGAATTAAATGAAGAATCTAAAGGATACCAAATATTGAAGAGGCTAATGAGTAGTGCTCCTCGCTTGTGATGGACTTTTAGATCCCTGACTCCCTATACTTTGCCTCCAACAAAGTACTCCTGTGCCTCTCCTTGTGAAGCTTCTGCTCTAGCTCGGAGACTCTTCTTCGAAGCCCCATCTCTTCTTTCTTGGATTTCTCTTCCAAGTCCAAGCACCTCTCAGCGATGGCCTTGAGGGATTTCTCTCACGAACTCAGAATCACCATGATCTTCAGGTATTATTTTATTTCTTGCATTGCTTTGAATCATTTTAAATACTTATCTTGTATCACTTTAAATTTTGTATTGCCATCCATAATTATATAATTAATATATAAATCTATTATTTTATTTTCAGAGATTATAAATCATGTCTTCTAGAGGCCAGAGCCGTTATAGCTGAGGAGAGAGCTCTCGTCTCGAGAGCTCTCATACAGCCAGCTCTCATGGTTCTACGACATACATACCATGTGGTAATTTAATACTTTAGATATTTTTTATATTATTTATTTTTATTATCTAATATAATATTCTTATGATGTCTTGAGATTCTCAGGTTCGAACGATGTGGGGTCACCAGTGACCCCATAGTCACATGGAGCAACATCCGGCTCTTAGAGTCAGTGGTGTGGTAGAGGATCCGTCCAACTCATGACACCTCTGACTCGACCAAAGGATAGAGAGTTTGTCCACATTTAGAGTCACTCGTAAGTACTATATCTTCACTGAATATATTTAAATTTAATCATTTTAGAGTCTAACATTTATTATTCAAAATTAATTTTGCAGCACATTTAGAGAGCTTGGGGTGCCTCGTGTGATTATCGAGATCATCCGATGATTGATGTCAGGATCGATAAATGAGTTCTCCAGTTGATCGTCAGGGGCTCGTGAGGCAGCCTAGAAGATGTTTCTAGTAAGTCAAAGGTGTTTAATTTTAAATTCTCGATAGATTTGTATTCTATTTATTAATATATGCTTGCTTCTACTTATAGGAGTACTATCGATTCGAGACTCCTCAAGATGAGAAGACTAACCATCGGACCTTCAAGGAGATGGTCATATGTAGGCTCCGGGACAGGCTGTACAGTCTTACGCAGTCTATCATAGAGCACTATAGTTCCGAGTCATCATCGAATTAGAAGTCTTACACAGATCATTGGATGCGAAAGGACATATGGGAGGTCCTCTATGATCGGTGTAGCACTGAGGAGTTCTTTCGTAGGTAGCAGAGGGTACGATAGAATCGGACTGGTCAGCAAGATCCGATCAAACACACCGACGGATCCATTGACACACATGTTGTAGCTGATAGATTGATAAAAATTTATACCTAAATAAATTTCATATTAAATTAAATATATATATATATTAATTAATTTAATTTTATTATTTATTTATTGTAGACATGGTAGCTGGGTCGTATACCAAAATAACTGCAGATATGGAAGGCCATATACTAGTGTAGGAGAACTGATGATTACTTAAATCCTAGATCTCGACAGATCGCGGTAATAACTTAAATATTATTTATTAAATTTTATATATATGGATATATATAGACTAATAAATTTTAAATTGTATAGATGAATTATGAGGAGTTTTTCATATCGTGGTATAGTGAGGATCCATCCTCTCAGCCCCTTCTTGACCTCGAGGGATGACTCAGGGCTACCAAAGGGGTGAGTAGGAGTCGAGTCATAGGATTTGGCCATAGCTTCGACTCTTCAGTAGCTCAATACTCTTCGATGTCCTTCCCTCGAATTTCGACGATCCAGACATGGGGTGATGCATATGGGGAGGAGATCGTGCAGAGGATTTGGAGCCAGCGATCTCAGAGCTTTAGAGATGCTGTCCATGATATGGTCGTTGAGATTCTCCAGAATCTACATCTGTGTGATCAGTTGGGCTCGTTGTCACAGCCATCACAGCAGGTAAATCTATTAATAATTTTTATATTTATTTAAATTTTATATTTAGAAGCTTCACATGTTTAGACTTAAGTTCAGGAAGAAGATCTAGGAGATAAAAATTTAATCTAACCATCTAATCGATAGGCTAGGGATATCTATAACTCCGTATCATCAAATAAATATATAAAATAATTTATTCAAGAATCGGAGTAGTATATCGAAACACATCTCCATATCGACATATACACTTTCATATCGAAATTTATTAATAATATTTATTTTTTATTACAGGATGTTAGGACATCTAGCTCTCATCCACTTGCTAAAGAAGACGTACAGGAGTAGGAGTAGGACAAGGAGGATCTCACATGATTTTTTTTCTTTGATATGTATGTAATTTGATACTTATAAAGC
>KE505023.1:51662-69300 GCA_000441515.1 Elaeis oleifera | reverse complement strand
ATATATATATATATATATATATATATATATATATATGTATCCACATGTTATGAAAACAATGGAGGAGTTATATAAAAATTCTTTTTTTTTTATTGTCAACATAATTATAATGCACTAGCACCCAGCATGTGCGTCTAGGAGAGCATGCTTTTGGAATAATGGGGTGTTGTTTCTAATTTATGACAGCTAATGATTTATGTTACAATAGTTGTTAGGTTGTTCTAATAAAATACAATATTCATAGGCTAGATAAATTCAATCATGGTGCTACTGAAACCTTGGTTTCTGTACCCATAGTTTTGTTGAAGAAAATTATATTAGTTCTCAGACATCCATTGTCTCAAGGCATAGACACGGAACGACAAAAGGTTATTAGATGCACTTAAGTCAAGTATATAGCCATTGTTTAGACATGCTTGAATGCATGAGTGCTCCAAAACATATGATATTCATGATCCATGAAAATGGTTTAGTATTATGTATGGCTGAAAATGGATCTAATATGGATTGGATATCGGTCATACCGTATCAAATTGGATATTATAGCACTACCATACCAGTTCGGTACTGATACATGGTATGGGAGTATAATACTCCATATACTGAACCGGCTCTCATATTGGATATACTAACACAATAATAAGATGGTACCATATGGAGTCGGATATGGAGATGTCATATCTTGTCGATATAAATATAGATATTAAGCAAATACTTCTTTTTTT
Source organism: Elaeis oleifera (assembly GCA_000441515.1). Lineage (NCBI taxonomy): Eukaryota > Viridiplantae > Streptophyta > Magnoliopsida > Arecales > Arecaceae > Elaeis > Elaeis oleifera. The sequence continues at coordinate 68,575 of KE505023.1, read as the reverse complement.
TGTTGTTCCAAACAAATAAGAGTACAAACAAGATATGAATATAAACACACAAATAAATCAAATAGTTAAACTTTATGAACCATCAAATCAAAAATATCACAATATGGAAGATAAATTTATAATTAAGTCAATAACATGGTGATGTTGTCAATTATTCCCTTAAAAGATTACAAAAGCTATGTAAGATTAACTCGGATTAGAAATAGAACTTGGTATTCACATAATTGTCTATTCATACCAAAATCTAGTTTCTTTAACATGTATGGATAAAGATTAGGATATTGGTAAGTTGCACAAAGTTATATCCATATCTGGATAAATTTAGATACAAAAATAGATCGAGATGGAGATCATGCAGTCCACTTTCACCCTGCATAGATATGTAAATAAACATTACATAATGACATACCATAATTTAGGGTATTCTTGGATGCAACATACCGTAAGTTTGATATTTTCTACCATGTTGAGATGGTTCGGTCGACACAACAGAGAATAATAAATTTCATAGATCTTAAGGCTATCAATTCCCTAAATTCATGGACTTCTAACACAACAAAAGTTCCTCTAGAATTTTCATGTCTAATGTTCTCAAATACCTATAAGCTGTGTATGATCCATGGACTTTGTTGACACCTCGTTTCTCAGTATACATATTTGCTCTCCTCAATCCTTTCTTGATTTGTGAGAGATATCACTTAATCCGTGAGACATCCAATCGCCAAACAAAAACTTAAAATATTGTTTAAACAATTCTTAAAAACATATTGAAAAGAACAAAAAAACTGCAACTATTAACTAACCAATCCCAAAAGCTTAATTGATATCGAAAGGCAAATGATAGGCTAGAACCAAAATAACAAATGATTAGGGATCATTAAAATTAATAACTGAACTAGAGTGAACTGAACTCATGACCTCCTACACACTTGAGCTCTAATAAAAGGTTAACTAATCAATTAATCAAAACCAAAAGTTCAAATTGATATGAAAATGGTAAACAATGAATATCAGGCTTAAGATAAACTTATAGGTGGCATCTGGGACGAGCTTAAGGATAACGGGAACAAGGAAATTAAGCTATGCCAGGCTGCATAAATATGCTAAGTACACAGGTGCCATATTCTATTTGGTTGACAAATCTTTTGGAAGTTTGGGTTCAGTCAGTTTTTATTTAATAACCATCCATTCTTTCAAGCAAACCGTTTAGATCTATCAGTTTTTCTGGGCAGTAATCAAATATAGCTCTTTATTTTGGTTATGAAGGGAACATATGTGCAATTTTCCTAAACTTCCATGTTTCTTACCTAATTAGCACATAACTTCCAGGTTTCTTACCTGATTAACACATAATTCTGGTTCTAATATAACTTCCAAAAATCTCTCTCCTTCTCTCAAGCGCATGCACATCCCATCACCTCTTTCTTATGCTGTCTCTCGCCCTCCGCTTGATGCTCTTTCCCATGGTCCTTTTCTTCGGCACTCTCTCGTACTAGCTCTCACCCTCTCAGACATTCTCTCGGCTTTTCCTCTCTCACACACAAAAGCAATCTCTTAATAAGCAGACTAGCCAGGGGGAAGCGAGTCAAAGAGTAGAAGCCTCGTAAGCAGAAAGAAAGACATGTTTTCTACCCAAAAAAAAAAAGAAAGACATGTTGGGGACACTGGGACCAAAGTATCGGTGCATTGTGCAGTCAGATAATCTTACCAAACGAAATGCCTAATTTATTCTCAGTAATAGTATCAATGATTGGGATTTAATGTATGAAATACTTGTTATTTAAAAATATGTACAAAAGCAAAACTCTGTTTTCAGAAGTTGAAAGTTAGAATAAATTGTCCATTTTCAAAAACAAATGGATAAATCACAGGAACACCCTTCAACTTTTTCTGATTTATATTTACACTCCAAAAATTTTAATTTTTTTAATTAAGCCCAAAACCGATATTCTATTACAATATAGTTTAACCGTCTATCTCCATTAAGATCTGTGAACACATGATAGTTATGTGAGATAACTTTAGATAAAAATACCAACAATACCCTTGTCAACTGAATTAGAAGAAAATTATGTGTTATGGTAGGAACAAAAGGAGATGATATGGCGATCATGTGGCCTCTTTATTCCTCTTTTTTCTTACTAAATAAGAGCTTCCCAATCTGATGTTAGTTTGATTAAGGGAGAATAAGAGAGAGCGGAGATAGAAGAGAATGCTGACGGAACGAAGGCAAAAGAGAGCATTAGAGCAGAGGTAAGCATAAACTTTGTCCAAAGCTCCAATCAAAGCTTCTCTCAGCTCCTTTATATTTTCTGTAATTGTCAACTAAGCTCCACTTAAGATTTCATGAACCACAGCAAATCCCGGGCACCAGTTCTATGGGTACTCCACATACGAGATAAGAAAAAAAAGTTATTTTAAAATTTCTTTTGTACGATATCTTACAAATCTTTTGAATATAGTCATAGGTGATTTGTTGGTACTAAAATGGATCGCTAAAAAATAGGATGGGATGGTGAACATGAAGGATTTTACCTCATAAGCAACTATAGTTATAGCAATTAGGAGAGAGGCTAAGTATAACATTTTGAAAGTTTTGGAGGGTACATGTAAATTATGAAAAGTTAAGAGATATCTCTATAATTTCAGGACAATTTTTCTGATTTTAAAATAAAAGATAAATTAGTAATTTGACCATCGTTGTTAATGGTGTTAAACCTCTGTTGGATGACTAAACTATATCGCAACAAAAACCTTAGTTTTAGAGTTTCATTGAAAAATTAGAACATTTGGGATGTTAGTGAAAATCATGAAAAGTTGAAGGAAGTGTTGTTGCAATTTACCCAGAACAAAACTACCTTTGGCTTTGCTAGTATAGTTTATATGATAACATTGGCTTTTTACTTATAATATCAGTAGTGAAGAGTAATATGATATATTGTATTATAGTTTTCAAACAATATAACATAATAAAACATATCATATAGTGATTCTTTTGTTATAATATATATAATATTTTAAATACAGTAGTAATGGTAATTTATAGTAACATATTAATTTGTTATATCAACATGGTATATATATGGTATTAGAGTTTACTATGAATATTTTGGATAATGAATAATATTAATAGTAAAAACTGTTGTAATTAATTTGAGATATTAAATATAATATCATTATTTACATAAGACATTATCTACCATAAAAAATTGTTTTAGCAAGAATAATCTAATTATATATTATTATATTAATACATTTAGACAATCTAACTCTAAGAAACAGGAGGTTTGGCAACAGCTAAAACTACTGGTAAAAGTATATAACATCATAACCTTTTATTATTTGTAGTACTAAAAGAATAATAATATTTGTTAGTAATGCTACATAGAATACATTATTTTGTAATTGTAATATTGATTATCATATTAAAATATTTGCATGATATAACTTACATATAAGTTAAACTAGGGTTACCATCTAAAAAGGTGAAAATCGGTATAAATAGTGGGCATAAAACTATTCCAAGATGAACATGGAATAGCCTTTGCCCAAAAACGAATATAAGATGTTTCAACTATGCATGATCTATTCAAGGTCCATGCCCATTTTGCAGATTATGTTTTGTCTAGCATAACACCCTATTCCAGGTCTTTTGCTCCCACCAGACATGCCATCATGCAAATAAAATATAGCTCCATGCATGAATAGTACCAGTATAGCTTCTATATATTATGAGTTTTTCATCCTGAATTATACTGATACATGCTAATCCCATAGTATTGCATTATTTTGCGGACAACAAAACAATGTAGCAATTCTTTATTCGTGTACAATTGGCAGCAAGTGTCATGTTAATTTTGGACTCATCTTGAGCTTGATTTTTCTCTGCGGCTATCTTTTTGAATCTGGCAGATAAGGTTAGCAGTGAGACCCTCAAATTTTCATTAAGAAGCATTAAAGTTCTCTTGCTACGCCGAAATCCGGCCTTTAATACTTCAATTACGATAAAAAATGAAGTATGAACATTTAATTTAGCACAAATATACAAGACCCTTTTTCTCAGATTCTAACGATCGCATAATCATGCTGCTATTGGATAGAATAGTTAGAAAGGTGCTCAGTTAACAGGTTTTTGGATTTTGAAGGTTATAATTTCAAAATCTAGAGCTATGATAACCCAAGTCTTGAAAATTTTTGACCGAGCTTTATTTGATTGTATAGTGTAGATTTGAATGAACACTCATGAAACGTCGAGTGGCAGGCATATAGGAAGAGGTCAGAAAGTGGGCAACAATGACAGGACCAATATGCTCTTCTCTGTGCATAAAGGTGAAAACTAAAGGTGCCGACTATAGTGTTCTCGACAGGCTTTTGGCACTAAGGACATTTTCATGTTGCTAAAGTTCTTGTTCCTTTTTCAAAAATTTATCAGTCCAGCTTATTGTTTAAACTTGATATATATCTAGTCAGAAGCCAGTCAAAACGATGAAATTAATCATCACATTAAATCATTTCCCACTCCATCATCCATGTTACCAGAAGGCTGCCCAGCTCTTCCATCCTCCATAACCCATGCCTCCACAAACCATCTTAGAATTGCTATCTACATCTTAGTAACTGCTAATTATTATTTAATGTTTTATTTACTTAAGTTTAATTATGGTTTATTATCCTTTGTAGTATATATAAGGAGAAAGATGGGTTGACATAAGGATTTTGGAGTTGAGGATGGTTGAGGTGTTACTTGGATTTTTGAGATGCCATCATGAGGAAGCTGATCATGTAGATGATAATTAGAATCCAGTAATTCTTATTCTCAGACTTATGAGATGCTTCGAGCAACCTTAGCACACCAAACGAGTAGATCCTCTAAACTAGATATTGGAACAGGGACCGCGGGCAGTGACTACGTACTAAACTCGATCTTAGCCTGAGACGTGGGGGACCAGCAACCATCAGTCTCTTTGCGTCGTTGGACTTTTCTTTAGATTTGCATGTCCTGTTTCTCTTAACCTACGTATTTGTTTCCATCCCAGTGTATCTTTGTACGTCGGATCTTTACAGTGTTTGTTCTTTGGTTGGAGGTAGGTAGGGAGTTTTGTATCTTTCTTCCCAGTAGCCATCCTTGCAATCTTCATCGAGCCACCATGGTCCATGTCAGTCCTCAGCCCTTCAGACGGAATGATGGAGTGATGCCAGTACTCTTGACCGAGAAAACAACAAAGCTTAAATGATAGAGTGATGGCGAGGTGCAGGGAGATGAGATGCCCATCTAATAGAGGATGCATGCTATGCTTGGCTTTGCAAGGATGAAGATTTCCATCATGAGGTTATATCATAATTGAACGAGTGTAAATTTTTGCGTAACAAAAAGGCTAGCCAGAAGGTATTGTTTGCGTTCCAAACTAACGTGAAATCCTGTTAGAAATAAACTTACAAATTGCCATTGCTGATGTCTGTTTTAGTTTGATCCGAAGTCGCAACCAATTCAAAAATCAGAGAACTTCGAATTTAATCTGAAGTCCTTGCTTCACTTTGGTTCCATTACCATGTTTCAGTTTGGCGGGTTGTGAACGGTTATAATACTTGGCGTCACACCAAAAAGTTGAATGCATGAGTTTCAAAAGATTAAAGATGGGATGCCCATCAGGGGCCCATGGAAGCTTTAATGAGAAATGAGAGCTCAATTATTAGTAGTCGACAGAGAACAATAAAGCAGTTGTGAGGGGTAACAGAGACACATAAGAGCTGGAAGAGAGGTCCTCTGCAATGGTTGCAAAACTTGAGAGAGATTTGAAATAAACCAGAACCCGAAGCCATCACCAAATTTGAGTTAACTCTGTCTCCTGTGTTCTGGATACTCCATTGTTCCCTGAAACTCCTAGTAGAAGTGGTCTTAGATGGTCATCTACCGGCAACTGCACTATCTCAACATCTCCACCAAGCTGTACATACCATTGGAACTCCATGTATAAGTAGGTGTCCTAACAACTAGTATATGTTGCACTTTTCTTGATTTTATTAGTATCATGATGCCATGTGTTATCTTCAAAACTCAACCTCGCGCTAAACATCCATACCTCTAGAGTTAAGTGCACCAATTCATTGTTTCTTTTCATTTCTTTATTTTTTTATTTCTATCTAATAAAGTTGGTGGCATTCCTTGCTTCCCTTTCCCTCAAAAAAACCAAGCGAACTTAGATTTCTGCTTATTTCCAGACACGTCATGCCACGTTTATGGTGCGCACTCTTTTATCAAACATTTGGATCTTTGCTATCTCGACACCACCAATCTCACGAGTTGAACCATTGACCAACTGAATAATGTCTTCCTTTATGACACAGACTAGAAGCCTAACACAAGCTTCAGAATTATTGAGCAAAAGACAAGCAAGTATCTATAATTAAATAAACTAAGCCTACAATTTTGAAGTAATGACTGATTTAAAATCTAAAAGCTAAAGGATCTAGATGCTAATAACAAATATCTAGAAGAGAGACAACTAATATGCTTCTTGCCTTGCTACCAAAAGGGCCGTGCTATGACCAAGGAGACCACCAACTGACACCTTTGAGGCATGTCATGACCCTACCAATTAGCTTCTTTACCATGCCCCAGAATCTACCAGAGTCACCCAAAATTCACTATACAGAAAGAGAACGCCAGAATGCACCAAGTAAAAGAGAAGCTTTACTAATTCTTTCAATGAACTTATAAGCTATGCTATCCCTTAGGAAGCTAGAGAGATCTGGCTACCTCCAGAATTCGAAGAAAACGAGAAAAAGAATTCATAAACCGACTAAAGCTATCCGGCTGCTTTCGGTCTACCCAAAGAAATCTGGCTCCAAGTGTGACCCATCCTTATCAATTGCTTTCCCATGCCAGCTATCACACCATTGGGCGGTGTGACAAGGAAAAGGCGGCCATCAGTTGCTTTGAACCAGGACTCAATTCTAGAATAAGCATTTCAACATCAAAGCAACTCACACACATGCTAGTCTATATCAAGAGGAATGCAAAGCATAGTCATCATCAACTTCACTACCATAGTTTAACTAGATGTCCTTCTTTCTACCAAAAAAAAAACTAGATGTCCTTTTCACCTCGAATGCGGGCCGATAAGGTCGAATTAGGAAGGAATCCTTGAGGATAAGCAGTAGCAGCAGAGAAGAACGAAGAAGGATGCGAATGTAGGACCCTCTCACCACCCACCACTTAAATTCTGTTTGGAACCTTCTTTCCATGCTGAATGCAGCACCTGTACCACTAGCTAAACCTAACATCAAGCAGATTGGAATGAGTCTAAGCTTAATAACAAGAAATTATATGCTTGTCTCAGCTCAGCCTAGCCCAACTTCTGGCCTAGAATCTTTCAGCCTGAACCCGATCGACACAGGCACAGGTCAATCCCTTGTTATGGTGGCATCCATCTATGGAGCCTTGGCAAATTATGGCATAGTATAACTCAGAGTTCCATACAGAAGTATTTATGATAGCCACACAAAATGTTTCAACATGGAGTTCCAAGTGCAGTAAGGTTTTCCTTGGAGAACAGCAACAACAAACGGTTTGCACAAACAACCCTTGGAACTCCACACCACAAACATACAAAGAACTTGGTAATGTTGCCATATATTTGATTCTATATGATGCTTACTGAGAAGGTAAGCCAGTAATATATAGTTTTCCCCCATTTCCTTCGTTGCTCTATGCCTTATTTCTGACATGTGCAAGGTTCCGCAGCTCCTCGAAGGCATACATAGTCTCTCCATCAAATCCTCCAGCAAACTGCAGTATGGAATCAAAAATGCTTATTGGCAGATCCAGAGTGCACCAAAAAAATCAAGATAACCGGTAACCGGGAAAGCATAACAAAGACATCAAATGCCATGTGGACATCAGTGGAATTATATAAAGATCTAATGACAGACTCAACATTTTATTAATTGATTGATAGCCTTATAACCTATGAATAAAACTATATCACATTTACATTTACCACCAGTAATTAGGACACTTATTCCCATTAAACAATGGTCTTGTTTTAATAATTTGAAACGGCTTTGTTCCTGTTGGGATTATATTAGGTACGCAATTCATTTGTAATGGCACAAATTTCTTGATTCTAAACTTAGTTCCTGTCCAACAAAATCTAACAGCACATAATAACTTCAATTCTTTCACTAGTGGAATGAATGCTTCTTGCAGCACGCCAAGCCTAACCTTCAGACAAGCTTAGGATGGCATGGCCAGGTTAGGAACCAAGGACAGGCGTGGGAGGAGAAAGGAGCCTTGTATGCGCATGTGTGCATGTATGTGTGCACGTGCATGCATGTGTACGTGCATGTGCATGAGTGCGTGTGTGGGGCTGGGGGATGGCAAGGGGAGGGAAGGTGAGGCAGGCAAAGGTTGAAACGTTTAAGAATGAGAAGCCCAAATCACCTGTCACTTCAGCAATTATCAGATAGCGCAGGTATTTTCAGTTATCTTGTGTTATGGAGCTTAGAATTTACTATCTTTAGATAATATTTATAGCATCCAGACACCTTCAGATAAAACATTCCAAGAGAAAAAAACCACTAAACCATGAATATCTTTCTGGTAGATGACTTGGGCATGTTTGAAATGTTGCAGCAAATAAAATAAGACTGTCAGTCACTTTTATTTAATTAGTTCCACTAATTTACTGGAGCAAAACTTTAACAAGAATCATGTTTGTCAGAAATAGCTGAAGCATCTAGTTCACTTAGCAATTTTAGTTATTCCAGTAGTTTCTGTTTTCATTTCTTACCTGATGAATTCTAAAAGCAAATCTCACTCCCTGAAGTAGCATATAGTCCAAAGCAGGATCTTTATCTGATGCTCCCTTAGATTGAAGCTCCATTGCTACTCTTTTCATGTATTCTTTGCCAACCTAACTGATGCAAATTTTATCTGCAGGCATCCAATTAAAGAACTCAGACAGAAGCAAATAGATTGTCAGTTCTGAGGACATGACCCTTTGGACTAGTTCAAAGGGGTTGAACGAATGTCAACAGTGCAAATCTTTGCAAATTTAATGCTTAAAGGATACTAGCATTGATGTTGTCCAAATATCAATGTTAGATTTGCTCATTTAATAACAACTGTCAAATGGCAATATCAGCATAGAAGATAAAAGATGATTAAGAGCATATCCTTTTACAATCTGGATATATGTACTTCTGTTATTTAAAACATTTGTGGCTTTCATTATTCCAATGAACATCAAATTGTTTACCAATGGAAGTCTCTGTGGCATATAGTTATATTAGTGGGACATAATCTTACAAGTACCAAACCACATCATCCTGCCATAAAAATACTTGCTGAGACCATAGAGATTAATGATGCTAATAAAGCGACAGCAGAAATTGTTAGGTGCCCATGTCCTAAAACCTTCACGTCATGATTCAGCATTCATGGTTTTACTTGCAGGGATCATAAATTATGAACAAATGTTTGAATCTCATTTTTGTTTCATCCAAAGTAATGAGTTTCAGTATAGCAGTTTCAGTAGAAAATGACCAGTAACATAAGTTAAAAAAAAACACCTAATATTAGGAACTAGTCAGATAAAAATGACCGGTAATATAAGTTTAAGAAAACAGGAAGCATTTTTAATATGTAATATTGTTTGGAACTCCTAGATGTACTGTTTTGGTGGTTTGCACCAAAAATGGGAGAGAATATTTCTAAAAACAAAGAAAATGTTGACAATGTCACCTGTAGAATGTAAGTTTTGCTATGGCAATATAGCACATGCAAATTAAGTGCCTATGAGACCAATTCTATGATAGCTGAAAGTTTGTCTATGCGTATAATTCTGTACTCCCTTTGATTCTAATATCACAATATTTTCAAACTGTAAAACATGGAAAAGGTAAGTTCAATCTAGAGAAGATGCTTTCTAACATCTTAAGGAAATTAAGAAAAGATAAAAGAATGAAGATTAGGATAAGTGTGTGTGTGTGTGTGTTAGCCTTGGTTTGTTTCATTTAATTTCCAACCAAAACCAAGATTTCATGGTGTTGGTTCAAGCACTTCAAACACCTAAAGCAAAAACAACAAGGCTTTTCTTAAGTTTTAGTAATTGAAAAAGTATCTGTATGTCACATCTTCGCCAAAACATCTATTCACCCATTTAAATAACTATAAAGGAAAAAGAATAAGGTAGCTCTGTTTTGGATAATTACTATTTTCATTCATGGAAAAATCTTTCCTTCTAAACTTGTAGCGGAGTTATCAATAATCCCAAAAGTTTGTTGAACAGAAATCAAAAGATGAGATATTTAGATTGTGAAAAAATTATCCATTTAGAGATGGAAAATCTATTGTACTGTTGTTGTGCAGAGTCCCAGTTAGATTCTTCACACTGAGACAGCATGAAGTCTTTTTGCTTCATTGAAGAATGCATAGGCTCTGTTCTAACTTTACTACTAGCAGTTTTGCCCATCAAGATTAAGCAAGAACAAAGTGAAATACTGAAACCACATTATGCTAGGTGATCTATTAAGAAAAGGAAATGATCAATACAAAAGATCAATGCATAGGAATCTAAAGACATCACAAGAAAATCAAATAACAGGGATCTTATTTATGATTTGGTTATTATTGTGTTAGGTAAGTATTGATACTGAATGACAATTAAGGCCTTCTTCATTTGGAAAGATATTATTCGGTGCTTATATATCAGCTATAATAGCAAACTGAAAAGCAGAAATTATGCACCTAACTCTTTGAATACTCAACTGGATGAAAAGATAACAAACCTTAAATAGCACAAATAATGAATAGAACGATGACTGTAAAAAGCTAACTTCCCATACTGATATATCAAGTCAAACTTATAGTTCCATCTAATTAAACTACATGATTTCTTAAACAGCACCAAATTATTCATCATAGAATAGAAGGAAAGAAAAAAAATATTTAGGAGCATTGTCAATTCAGAGAGCAATATTTCAAGAAGTTAATATATCGAGTCAAACTTAAAGAGTTCCATTTGATTACACTATGATTTCTAAAACAGCTGTAAAATATTCATCTTAGAAGTGGAGGAAAAAAAAAAAAAAATTCAGGAGCACTGTTAATGAAGAAGGCAATACTTTCAGGAAGTGAATACCTTGCATTGACACATCAACTCAATTTCAACAATTTTATATAATTAAGCATGTAACTTCCAAAATAATAACAGAATAGTCATCACAGAATCTATGAATAGATAAGAAACATTCAGCAGCAGAGGATTTGAATAGGCCAATATGTTCCAGATGTTATCTCCTCATGTTGACCCACCAACTCAGTTTTGATAGTTTTATATATGTTACCTTATATGCAAATGCAGATAATCATGAAAGAATCACAATGGATCACTTAGTTAATCTGATTGGATGGCAAACATGTTTATAGATAATTACTTAACTGTACAAGAAATCCACCTTTACCTTATGTATGCCTATCAGAAGCTTAAAGTTTATAGTTTGTCGATATTAGCAAAACAAAGATGGACCCCTACTTATCCATGGTTGAATCCACAAACATGGATGATGTCTATCACTCCCCTACATTACCTTGTGAGAAATGCGGAAAAAATTCAGGCAATTGTTCTTAATCCAACTTATGCACATATATTGTAAGCAAAATTTTCCTAAGAGGCATAGAAAATTTAGAGCTCTGAATATTTAAGTAGGTTATAGGGCCTTCAAAACCAAAGATCTTCTAGTTCAGATAGTACACATCAATTATCAACATTAGTTCAAAAAAAAAAGTAGTGATAAAAGTGCAGAAATTATTTAGCAAGATTTTTATTGCACTGCTGCAAATGCAATTTGAATTTGTACATTTATTGCTTAACAAGATATTCCACAACTGCCTTTTATGGATTGGCTTCTATAGAAGTAATTAGGAATTACTTGCAATAATTCATAAAATAAAACAAATCTCCAAAGGGTTTGAGCATATTGTTGCATAAATAAATTAATAAGTATAAAGGTTTAACTATACATGCCTTGCTAATGATACCACCATCAAGCATCCAGTCTGTTGGAATTTGGAACTCCTTGCAGTGGCGCACCATCACATCTCTTGTGCGAAGAAGGTTATAAACAGTTCTCTCCATTCTAATATTAGAATGGCAGGAGTCATATTGTTTCATATGGAAAAGAATAACAATTAGTGTTGATGTTAACATAAATACACATACATCCTGAATTATATATAGAATGGTCAAACTAAATATAAAGACTGATAATTGAAGGCCTTACTTTTCAGATAGCACGACCATTTTCTTCAATGCTACATCGCAAGGAAGACGAGGATCATCCTCATAATTTGAAACTTCAGATTCCAATTTCTTCAGATCACGGTATCCGAATGCTGCTTCCCGTAGAGTGTCAGCTTTCTTCTCTGGCCAATCAAAGTGCTTTAACACTGCCCTCTCATCCACCTTCGTGAAATAAAGCATACCAGGTTCTTAAGAAGATTGTTGCAACTGCCAGATTAGAAATAAACTTTTATGTGTACTTACAAGAAAGCCAAGTTCATCATCAAGCCAGTTTATAAATGCAACTACATCCTCAATGTCACGATAGGCAGCATCGTTCACCTCCTTTATTAGAGACTTCACAAATTCACCTTGAGTCTCAACATCTGCCTTTATCTAAATACAACACTTGGAAAGTCAATATGTAACTAAATGGTTAGATCAGGAAATAGAATACTTAAATAGGGTCTCTTACAGCTAGCAAATGAGAAGAACGGTTCTCAATTTCACCAATCATGCTGCTACGAACATCTGCAACATTGGGAACATCACAAATTCCACCAGTAATAGAATCTTTTCGTGAGTCTCTCTTCATAAGTGAATGGTATAACTCAGCCACCTGAGGTGCTCTCTGCATCACACCTGTGCCTCTCTTTGAGAACTTGGGGGGAGGAGGTGGGGGCGGTGGTGGAGGTGGTGGAATTGGAGCTGACCCATTTGTCTTATCTATATCTGCAACAGAAGTAGAAGGCCTTGGAGGAGGATTAGGAATTCGCAGTGCCCTCTTCTCAACATCCAAAGCTGCAACCTTGGATGGCTCTGGTTTGCTTATACATAATCTTGGACTTTGAATACCACCTAAATTATATTTCTGAACCATTAGCTGAAGGTTATCCCTCACCACACAGTTATCTCCATCCGCTGCTTCTTCAGTATCCAATTCTTTAGGACAATAAACCATCAGATTGTCGCCTTTTGTTAATGGTCAGCTCTTGTGCACATCCCCTTGGTCCGCTGATAGAATGTCTTCTCCGAGGGCTTCTACCTTCTTGGGCTTCTATCCAGTCTTTATCTAGGATACCTTGACATTCTAAATTTCGGCAATCTCCATCACTTTGGGCCAGTTCATTAGTTTTTTCACAAGACCATCGTTCTTCAAGCTGCATATTTCACTGGGAACAGATGTGCTCTGACGATATGATAGATTTTTATGATCAACATTTCTCTCCGTGTTCTCATAACTAAAGTCATCATCTAAACCTACAATCTCCCTTGATGCTTTGTCTGAGTTACTTAGTTCACGGCGTAAGCATGAGTTCACCCATCGGAGGTAAGCAAGTTCCTCAACCTCAGTCAGCCTACTCATTTGCAGACCTTCAACTTGTTTGCTTAGATTTTCATTTGTGTGCCGTAATACTGATGCCTCTGCCTGAACTTTTGCCACTATGTCACTCTGTAGAAAATAAAAAAGATGGCAACAAAATGAATTCAGTAAAGAAACGACATCCATAACAACTATAAGATGAAGACTGTGACAGAAGCAATACCTCTGTAACTTTTGCAAGAGCCGCAAGTTGTGATTCAGCTGAAGAAAGCCTGAATGCTAGATTTCTCTTTTGAAGCTGGAGCTCCTTGTTCAGACGACGTAGTTCAAGAACTTCAATCTCTAAACTTGAATAAGATGTCTTCTTTCTGCATTTAGATCAGATGTTGGGTTCAAGCTCCCTTCAGGCCTTGAATTTTCTTCATGCTGTTCTATTGTAGAAGATAAAGAGGCCACTTGCTCCAAAGGTTTGTTCTTTCAGCTTCTAGAGAACTGACCCTGCCGGTAAGATTCTCAATTTCATTCCTCTTGATATCAAGTTCCTTTTCAAACTCCAAAACTATTGGGCTTTCCTTAAAATGCAGTAGCTCAGACTGTAGTACCAATTCTCTTTCCTTAGACTCTCTTAGTAGTTCTCTGAGGTGATCTAGCTCAAGAAATAGATCATGAGATGCAGGGGACTTTATACGATGGCAATCATACACATGGGGATGAACTTGAGCAGCATTAGCCGAGCATGGAAAATCACCAATAAAAGATCGCTTAACACGAGAATGATATGGCAATTGATTCTTTTGATTCGAGATTTCTGGGCAAGCAAGTGGTGGCTTCTTATTAGGAATTGATGCCTGCTGTTGGTTTCTTATCACTTGTGAAGCCTTTCACAATTTGGGATCCCCATAAGGAACTGGACTTGGGCTTCAAAGGATTTCCATGGTTTTTCCCATGAATCTTCACAGTGTGAGTGTGCTCAGAACACTTGCCTGGCTTGGTTCTGTTATCAGATGAAATGTATTCTCTCATTTTGGTCCCAATGTGTTCATGCCGCGAGCCTAAACTTCAAATGACAAATGATGAAATGATTTGAGTGGTAAGCCATGTTCTAAAAATAAAATCATTCAAACATGTACCCAGCAAATATAGATTTCTTCAAATTTAGGTGAGAGCAACCCATGAATAGATTATCCATGAAAGTCGACTTTATTTCAGTAACCAAATAACTAATCTCTAAATCAATTGCTATCATTGCCATATTAATATCACAAGTAGAAGCATAAGAATATTACCTTCTTTCTAAAGATCGCTAAGCAAGAACAATTCCTGAATGGAAATTAAAGAATACCAAGCTTTGGAGCTCTAAAGTGCTATGAGGAATGGCCTTTAAGCTGTAAATCTACAAAAGATGATCGGGCTTCTTTCGCTGCATCTGATGAACTGTGCATAAAATTAATGGTAGAAAGCAGCACCGCAAAGCATTTGCATTGCTCAGAAATCTCAACTATTGTTCTCAAAACTGCAAGATATAAATGACATCAGTGTTCCTGTTTCAGTCTAATAACAAAGTACATTTAAGATTACAACCTGGACATTTTGAAGTCTTGAGATCCAAACCCAGTTCATAGGGTTATAGCTAGTTACAAATGGGAGTATGGTTTAGAATATAAGTACATTGAACTCATGAATGATTCAAAATTTCGTCCTTGAAAGCCAATAGTTGGACCTTTTCCTTGCATTCCATATCAAAAGGCTCCTAAATAAGTGAAAGAAAGCACAATAAAACTACAAGCTTTTGGCTTCCTAAAAGCCTAAAATTTCAAAACTTAACCGAGCGCTAGGGCATAGATCCTATTAAATGTTTAATGTCATTCAAACGAGGTAACTAGCTTATCTTTTGGGTGGAAGTCCCAATCCAAGCACCAAAAAAACATGAACAAGACAGAACACAAGAATCCTTTCAAAGCCCCAGAAGCCTCTGAAACATTCGAGCAAAGCTACAATTTTCTACCGGAATTCACGTTTTCTGATTAAGACAAGTTGGAAGACAGACCAGAAGCTAAAGAGGTGAAGGAAAACACCAGAAAGGTGCAACCTTTGTTTCCAAAAGGACTAATATTTCGAAATTAACTCATATCTAGAGCTTAAATGCTTAAATTACATAAAGGAAAGAGATAACTGCCTTATCTTTCTCTGCAAATTCTAGTCCCAAGCTCCCCCACACACCCAACCCCGCCCCCACCTCAACCCAAAAAAAAAAAGGAACTTAGACAAATAGCACAATAAAGCCCTTCAAAGCCCCAAAACTCTCAACACATCAGGCAAAGCTGTGATTTTTTTATCCATGAATCGCTTTCTCTGATCAAGCCAGGACCGAAGACAGACGAGAGGCTAAAGAAGTGAAGAAAACACCAGAGAGGTGCGACCTTTAGCTTCCCAAAGGCCTAACATTTCAAACTTCAACTCATATCAAGGGCTAAAATGCTTAAGATGGAAAGAGATGACTACCTTATCATTATAAATGCCACTTCCAAGCTCCAAACACTCGAATAAGATAGTACAAAAGATCTTCTCAAGCAAAGCTACGATTTTCTACTGGAAATCGAGCTTTTGATCGAGCCAAGACGGAAGACAAGACCGAAACCTTGTTCTTCCTGAGAAGCTAAAACCTCACTGAGGTCTCGAGCTCCTAAAACCCTTATAAAACCTGGGAACACCGATAGGTTCTTTGTTTGCTCCCGACTTCGCCGGTTTCTCGTCCTCTAGTGAGCGGATTTTAAGACGCGACGCTCCAAGTTCGAGGGCTTTGTGCGCCTGGGAACTGGGGAGTTAAAAAAAGCTGGCTAAGCATTCCCTTTTTTTACGGCAGTTTGAAATTTTGAAATTTGAAAGGCCATAGCCGTAGGGACGGAGGAACAAGCATGTAACGGACCAACGGTCAGGTCCTGCCGTGAGGGCTTTAGAAGATTGGGAAATGATCATGTAGGAAAGTTGGGGCCTGGACATGTCTTGGTTGCAACCAGCAAGGCAAGCTATTGACCTTTTCCGAGGTGCTTTGAGATTCACGCACACAAATCTTTGTCGGGAGAAGGGATGCATCCAAAGTTCCTTGCCTGGGTTTAAAATAGTGGTTGTTGAAATGCGAATTGAGATTGGAAGAATGAAGGGTTGTGATCTCACAACCTACTTGTGCCTGTGATGAGAAGGAGATGGGGTCCATGGGGAGGAAAAATTTGTGGATTTGTATGATGGGTGTATTCACTTATCTATTAGAAAAAAAAAAATAAAAGACATGATGCATGGTTAGACGG
>KE505023.1:21800-33342 GCA_000441515.1 Elaeis oleifera | reverse complement strand
CCATATCTAAATATGAATTGAATTCAAAACTTCATATCTGAGCACGGATAGCAGATCAATGCATCTAAATTTATGATAATTGATTTTCATGATGCTCGATAGCTGCACACGTGTTCGACCTCTACGGGTATCCACACGATGCCCATGTGTTGATTGATGACCCCGAGAGTGCTAGCTTGCAAAATATCATATTTTGACTGATCTAAGAGGAACATGAAGAGGATAAAGAATAAGGAGATCCTCTCCTTTTTTTTTAGATCCATGCATCAATTCTCTACAATAGAGATGAAGAGAAGAACCCTTTCTTCTCAATTCTTCCACGCATAAAAGAGAACCTTTCTCTCTTCCTTTCACACCTTTGAGAAGAACTTTTCTTCTCTGATTTTTTATGATAAAATTAATTTTTGTACTAAAATTACATAAAATTTTAAGCTCTAGAAGAACCCAAAAGAGAGACCTAAGAGAAGAACCGTTCTTCTCTCTTCTTCTCCTTTTTTCTCCTTGATCTAGAACTCTAGGAAGCCCTAAACACCTAACCAATTTTTTTGATATTTTTTTCTAAATCTTCATGTTAAAAATCAAATCTAATCTAATTTTAATCCTACAAAAAATTAAAAAAATCTGAGAGAAGAACTCCTTCTTCTCGAAGGCTGCGCACTAGAAAACAGATCCTTCTTCTTCCTTCTCTTTCTCTCGTTGGGAAGAACTTTTCTTCTCCAACTTTCTACTGTAGAACCAGCAAGAGAAGTCCTCTTTGATGCCCAAGAACCAGCAACAAAAACTCTCAAAAATCCTTTTAAAGAGGAGAGAGATGAGGGGCTTTGCACATGGGGTTGTGGGGCATCCAACTCTTGGATGCCCCTCACTTTTTTTTCTTTGGGTGACAAGAAAAGAGGGATGCCTCTTTCTTTCATGCAAGAGAAGAGAGGGAGTATGGCTCCTTTTTTATGGGCATGAGATCTTTCACGTTAAAGGAGTGGAGGCGTGGAGGATTAAATAGGCACATGGGTTGGTTTAGTCCTATTCCAAATATCAAGACCCCAATCCTATCCAAATATCAAGACCCCAATCCTATCCAATTCTAACTAACGCTTTGACCCAATCCTATCCAATTTAAAATTAGTTATAACAAACTAACTAATTGGGTCCTAGCCCAATTATGAAATCAATTAGACCCCAATCCAATTGGAGAATTAGTTAGATTAAAAATTCATTGATCCAGGGACTGATTCTTGATGGATATCAGGAAAGTTTTTGATCAATAAGGTTTGATCCAATCAAGTCTATTATCCAATAAGATTTGATCCAATCAAAGCCTATATCAAACTAAATTGAATCTTATTCAACTCAAAATTTGATTTACATCTCTAAGATCAATTGGAACAAGTTCTGTCATTCAATAGGGCTGCATCCAATCAATCCAAAGTAAACCTAACTGAATCTAATTCAATTAGATTTGATCCAATCCTTATTGTTCAATCAAATTGAGCCAACTAACAATCATATTGTTAATTAATTATTTTCTAATTTATCAATCATTAGTAAATAATTTATTATAACTTTTGTAAAGGATTAATCATCAATCACATTGATAATTAAATCCTTCAACGATTCATAATCATTGATCAGCCATTTGATCAGATGGTACTTCTATATGTGTGATCCTATAAGTTCGAACCTAAGTCGGTAGCACAAGAATAATTTTTGTACTAATCGATGTTACCATCTAGCAATAATTTTCGACATCCAGATAGGTCAAATATATGTCCAGCAACACTCTAGAATTCATGTGAATATAGTTACCGTATAATTCATCTCTTTGACACTCGATGCTCAAGGATAATTAAGGGTTAAACTGTCAACTCAGAATGAATGGTACACATTATGTCTCAACCTCAAAAATTTTATGACTCCTCACTAAGACTACTTTGATCAAAATTTTGCTGAATTGAATACAGTGATGCATCATCTCTAATTTTACTTGGAGTAGTCAATCCCATCTTGACTCGCACTCAGTCTTCACAAGTACTTGACTGTACCTAAAATTCTTCATCATCGAATTAAAATTCAGATAGTCCGGTATCAAGGCACAGTGAGTTGCTTGCAAGTCACCAAGTCAGTCTCAGGTCAGAGGGACATATACCCATATCCCATCAGAAAAATTCTTGACAGTAGAGTGCTCTGAAAGTGATCACGCTCAGTAAAATATACTCTTACAAATCATCCATATACCATATTCATGTCATTACATGCCTTAATTAAGAAGATAACCAACTAATATGGCACACAACGATCTATACTCGATACAATTATTGTCCTTGTAATAATTGTATCATTTGGTCGCGAGCAGGATTTAAGAACCACACGATAAATCTTCTTTATCATTTTGAAAGTAGCTTTAAGGACTTCATCATAACATATGAGTTCTATTTAGAAAGATGTATTCTTATGATAAATCTTGTCAGATAATATTTATCATTTTATAATTCATATACATATATGGAGTGCAATCATCTACAACTTAGATGATTGACTTTAGGACATAATTTTCAACAATCTTGATGACTTCTTCGAAGATTTCATAGTAGTCACTGTCCGCCTCTTCCCACCAGCTAACCTTTACACACACCGCTCACTATTCATTATGCTTTTATGATTTTCATATTGTTGGGTATGAAATTTGAAATCATTTATGTTACCGTCATTATAGCATGTTACGTATTTTGTTGGCCCGTAACCTAATGGTCTTAGCTTCTTTGATATGGATTCATCCCCTTGCATGACCTGTGTATTATAAAAAAATAAATTAAAAAAAATAAAATATATAAAATAACAATGAACACTTACCAATTGATGGAACCAATATGCAAAATTTTGTGAGCACCGTGTTGATATTTCTTCATCACTTATCCTTGGGATGTCTCATCTCTGTATCTTATCATATTGCCTAAACGCGCATAAGATAATTATACTGAAACAAGTTATTAACAAGTTGGGATTGTGATAGACACTTACAGGATATATGGGTCGACCTCTTCGTAGTTTAGTAAAATATATATCTCTTCCTGTCAAAGTTCAGTATCAAAGAAAATTCGATGAATCTTGTGTCCAAATGCACGAGCAAGATAGACAAATATTTAGATCTCCCGCTCTGATCCCTCACCACCACCATCATTATTTCGGCCCACTGGAGTCAACTTTGTCTGCACACTAGGATTAAAGTAGTGTCGGCTAAAATTTAAATTTTTTCTATTATATAAGCCCCCATAATAAACCTTCGACTCGGGCTTTGTTTTCACTTTTTTATTGAGACTGTGCGTGTATCTTTCAAGTGGATACATCCACTTGTACTGCATTGGTGTAACATCTCAAATCGGGAAAAAGGGGTGGCATTAAAATTTAAATTTCTTGAGAAGTATTCAGAAGGAAATGATGGAAGAATAGAATCATTAATCATGATATTGAAGTTTAATTTTTGATAATTTTTAAGCATAGGATAAATGACCTTTTCAAGGATCCTTTAGATAAAGTTGATATGGGTGGTAATTTTGAGGTGTAAATTGATGAATTATAGTAAATTTCTGAGCCCCAAGGGATTGGGTTGATTAAGTTTTAAAATAGATCGGTTAAGTCACAGAGAATAGAAAATATACCAGAAAATATTGTGTCGGCATGCAGTAGGGTCGACTAAGTTTTATACTGAGCCGACTAAGTTTGGACTGAGCCGGCTAAGTCTCAGGGTGAGTCGATTAAGTCTGCAGGAAGGCTTGAGCCGGAGTTCAGCAGAGATATTTAAGTTAAATTTAAAGGTATTTTAAGAGGATGATAGAGCAACTTAATTACATAAATAAAGGGTTAGAAATTTTATGGCAGCACCTCAGCATGTCCAAAATTTATTGGTTTTTCATGGAAGTGACACATAGCAAGTAGCTTCCCCTAATTTATTCCATTCTAAGCTTAGTCACCAATTCCCTTTGTTGCTGCTCTGGTTCCTTAGTAAAACATAAGAGATAGAGAGGGGAAAGAGTTGGGGAAGGCCATGTTCTAAGTTAGAAATTGAGAGAATCCAGCAAGAAAAAGAGATGTTAAATTGAAAGAAAAAGATTGCTAAAAATTTTAGTAGTTGAAAAAAAGGGGACTGCTGATTTCAGTAGGAAATTTCGATCTTTGAGGTAAGGACTTTGGTCCCCAATTAGATTTAAATTGAATCTAGAATAGTTGCTATCTAATTTGATGAATTTGTGGAATAAAGTATGCTTTTAAAATCTGAACTTAGAAAGGTAGGTCGCTGCTATCAATTTTATTAAAACCAATTTGAATTTCTTTAGCAAATGAGTTGGAATTTGGTGTTGACTAAATTTGGGATAAGTTATGCAAATGAAACATAGTTGAATTGCTGGAAGTTGTAGAGCTTATGATGAGATTTAATTAACCCTAAGCAGAGTAAATTGAACAGAATAAATTAGAGGTAGAAGAGTTAAAAATTAGCATAAAAAAATATAGTATATGTTCTTGAACTCATATATCATGCTGGAATTGTATTAATCATGGTGTATTAACTCTATAAGAGAAGAAAGCAGCTTTTGAGGGGTGCTTTTGGGGCAAGTCAAGCATCAAGTTAGTGTTATAGTGTTTTGAGGTGGAGGTGAGTGGGTTCTTCATCTAATTATGGTGTTTTCTTACTGTATTTTGTTATGAAAGATATTACAACTGAAAAGTAGTTAAATTTTTGATAGTTTGCAATTTATGTATATTATACAAGCATGAAAATAGGAAATGATTCTATGTAGCAAAGTTGTTCTAGTGTATATGCTTATGTGTAATCAATTCAGGCAATTTCACATTTTGATTTGATAATAAGTTTTCAATATTTAAAATTCAGTTTTTTGATGTTTGGAACTATAATTCAACTTTCAGTACAAAGGCTATCTATGAGAGTGATCAACCCATTGGGTATACCTTGGCATTATCATCAGCATTAGTATTTCATTGAGCATTGAGATATAAATCCAGCCGGCACCTTCTTATAAATATTATGTCCAATGGGGCCCAGCAGCATCAGATATACTGTATCGATTATCCATTGTAGGGTGCACTGTGGGATAATCAACGATAATCCAGCAATAGTATGACTCATCATTTGATTATCCTTGTTTGGTATATGAAGTTTGGAAGTGTATTAGAAGTTTTGAAATTTCAGTATGGCATTATTCATTATCTAGTTTACTCACGTTCAGCTTATCAAAGTTTGACTGTGTATTAGTAGTTCCAGTCATATGTGCTATATCCAGCTTGATGTGTTATATTCAATTTTATGTGACATATTAAATATATAAGTTAAGCATTCTTGTTTCTCCATTATTAGATGGTTTATTCACTCACGGGACTTAGGTCTCACTCCCCTCACTTTTTTTGTAGCTTTGGAAGCTTCTTAGCCAAGTATAGAGTTAAGGTGCAGCATCTTTATCTATGCTAGCACTAGAAGGTAAGAGCCTTGTTAGTTACAAAGAAGGGGAATGTTTTGCAATAACTGGTATACTTGAGTTGTTCATGTTAGTTGTGGGAGAAATGCATATTATGATGCAATATATGTGTTTAAGTGGTGAAAATCAGTAAATGTTAATGTATATTATGTTGAGCAGTTGTACAAAACTTAGTATGATGAATGAAATCCTAGTTTAATATTGATAATGATACATTATTTGATATGCGGGTGTTAGTAGATTAAAAAATTATTGAATAAGTTGTGAGCAGGTACAGTTAGTATTTTCCCTTGGCCCTTATCTAAGAGTGGTTTCACTCTTATTTAAAGGTGGGTGTAGCACTTTCATTCGATAATCAGGGATGGAGTATTGCAACTGATCCTCCCATCCTAGTTTCGTACGTCAGATGAATCACGAGATGTTCTATGGAGTCGAAGAAGCTAAGAAGGAATATCTTCTTCAACTTGCATATGGTTTCTATACTGCTAGCCTCAAGACTTGAGATGTGATCGATGGATAGATCAGTAGCATAAATGTCTCTGAAGAAAAGGCTAAGCTCGATCAAAGAACTCCAAATGGAGTTGGAAAGGAGATCACGCCAAGCCAATGGGAGTAATTGTTGCATGAAGATATGACAATCATAGCTCTTTAGCCCATAGAACCTGCAATCTTGGATATTGATGCACCGAGCTAGATTACTTGCATAACTATCTGGGGATTTAAGACTTTTATACCATTCACAAACATCCTTCAACTACTCTCTTGTTAAGATATAAGATGCGTTCGGCTTCTACCAGGATGTTGTGGTACAGAAATGACTAATGTAAGAAGATATTATATTCTTTCAAGCACATCCCAGATGAAAATTGTATAGAGTAATAAAGATCAACCAACATGAATAAGGGCCATTGTATGATTGAACAGTGTAAAGCCATCCATAGATAAACCCAGTAGGACATTGCATGATTTCTGAGCAAACAAAAGGTGGCAAGCATCAAATTATTTTTATGCTTCACTGTCTGATGGATGACTCATCATATCGGAATGCTTGCGAATCCCTTCTTTGTATCATCTCATCTGTCTAGTAGTACTCTTGGATAAATAGAGCCTCCAAAGTCTAGGAGTAAGGAAAGGTATCAAAAATTTGTATGGTATGTCCTTTTGATCCCTATCCTCTTGTCTCGGCTTAAATCGACTTTCATCGCATACATCACATGAACTCTTCAGTTGGTCCTCCTTATAGAAAAGTATGCAATCATTACGGCATGCATGTATCTTCTCATATCCCATGCCCAATTCTTTCATCATTTTTTTGAAGTATAAAAGCTCCTAACAAGCTTCTCATCCTTCGATAGTATTTTTTATTAATTACCATCCTATCATAACAATTGACCATCATATTAAACTTGATCTTCAAGTTCAACAACTCTAATACAGTTGATAATACAGTGTGTGTTTTACATCCCGACCACAGTGGTTCATCAGCATCTTTCAGTATACGATAGAAATCGCTGCTGCTAGTTTCTGGATCATCCTCTATATCCCAGTTAAATTCAGGATCAGCTGCATCCATAACCATATTTATCATTCTATCTGTCCCTATCCTGCTTACTTCTAACCTTTGTAATTTTCTCCCATGTCTCCCCATGCAAGTACCAATGCTTGTAGTTGGACATAAATCTACTCTTATACCAATGGACAGTAATTATATCCCTATCAAATATTTCTTTATTGTCACATCTGTTACAAGGGCAACGAGCCCGTCCTTGATGTAAGAGCACTGCATTTCTAAAAGTAAAATCGTAGAAGTACTCTACACCCTTTCTATATTAAGCAGAAATTATCCCATCGACTACTCGACAGTCCATCCAACTACGGTCCATGGCACACTATATAAAAATTCTGTATATACATAAATATAAGGCAACTGCTAATTAATTATTTTATCATTTAAAATGGCTTATATAGTAAATACATCCTATCATCAACTAATAGGTATAGAAGGTCCTATTCCATTCAGAAAATATACTAATTCTATAAGTAAATTACAATAATCAAACGATATGCAATAGGAGCTAAAAAAATTTTAACAGTATTTTTTCTTAATTCTTCCCACATGGTTGAAGATGTGTGGGAGAACTAAAGAAAATACTATCCAAAATTATTTTCAAATCTTCAGCATACCGTTTGATTACTGTAATAATCTATAGAATTACTTGTATTTCTCAAACTGTCTATACTGGACAATCAAAATTGATCAATATACATAATTCTTCCACTCGTATAAAAATTTATAAATGTACAGATACAGTAGAATATATATATATTAATCAAAAAATGGGTCTATGATTTCATGCAATGTAATTTTTTTTAAAATTAATATCTAATTAATTACTTAAATTAATACCTAATTATGGGATGCTGTAGAATATAAACTTGGCTCTTGCGTGAGGACTGGCTGCCTTGGACATCGGCTAGGACCCGAGGCCCGAGCGTGCAGGGCATGCCTCGGCTTCATGTTTGCAATACTGTCCGACACCTTCCATCAGTCTGAGAGTGCAAGACGGCGAGGGCTGGATGCCTTAGACACCAGCTAGGACCCGAGGCCCGAGCGAATAGGGCATGCCCTGACTCCATGTTCGCAATGCTGACCAGCACCTTTCCTCGGCCTGAGCGCGCAGGACGTAAGAGGGCTGGATGTCTTGGATGCCAACTGGGACCCGAGGCCTGAGCGCGTAGGGCATGCTCCGATCTCATGTTTGCAATGCTACCCAACACCTTCCCTCAGTCCGAGTGCTCTACATGCTAAAATCCAAGTCTCATGCTAAAATCCAAGTCTCATGCTTCTAATTAATTAATTAATTAAACACCTAACTTATTAATTAAATAAATATTTATTAATTAATTTTTAATACCTAATTATACTTAATTAACATAATTTAAATAAAAAATTAACTTTAGTGACGGCATTAGCTGTCGCTAATGCCATTGTTAATACTCACAACAGAAGGTGGGCTACCACGCAGGGACTGAGGGGTGAGGGGATGGCTCGAGGATGGAATGCTGGCTCGGGGATGCAGCTGCGAAGATGAAGGCACGGGGATCGGGTCGTGGGAAGGCTATGCTGGTTGGGCCGCATGGTCAGGCTGGCGAGGTAGGAGTTAGCTAGGTCGAGGCCATGGGGACAGGGCCGTGGGAAGGTGGCACTAGTTAGGACCACGTGGTCGGGCCGATGGGGCAGGAGTCGATGAGGTCGAGGCTGCAAGAAGGCAGCACTTGTCAGGGCCGCATGGTTAGGCCGACGGGGCAGGAGCCAGCAAGATCGAGGTCACGAGCTGGGGCGGTGGGTAGGGCCGTGGGGTCAGGCCGGTAGGGGGATGGGGCCGCGGGAAGGTGGTGCGGGTCAAGACCGGGGAAGGCAGTGTGGTCGAGGCCGCATGGTTGGGCCGATGGGGCAGAGGCCGATGAGGTCGGGGCTACGGGTTGGGGCGATGGGGCAGGGGCTGCGGGGTCGGGCCGGCGAGGTCGAGGCGGCCACGGGCATGACCGATGTGCGAGCTCGGGGTCGTGGGATAACGGAGTGCGGGGGGAACCGCCAAGAAGGAGGCATCGGGGAGGGGGGAACTGCTAGGAAGGAGGCACCAACGAGTAGGATTGTCAGTCTAACTCGTTGTTTGATTCGTTTGATATATTCGAATCATTTTCGAGTCATGTTCGACTCGCTCGTTAAACTGTAGAACCAAACACAAATAGGATTTTTAAAATCGATATCTTAATGATCCAAAGTAGAACAAGCCTTTATTCGATCATGTTCAAATCGATAAAAACTCGATAAAATAAATATATATTATATATTATATATATATTTATATACATATTATACTAATATATTTATTTTTATGAATTCTTTAATATATATATTTTAGTATATATAATGTATACTGTACATTATAGCATTATATACATAAGTCTTAATAATCACCATCGGATCATTGATCCAGCGACTGAAGAAGGCTTTGTTTATCACCATTGGATCAATGATCCGATGGTGGTGATCAACTGATCAATTAACCCTAGCTCATATATACTCTCTTACACTCAAACCTAACCTTCAATAACATCATTTTATCCCTTGACCTCTCTGCCTCTCTTCGTGATGGAGGTGCGGAGGACCTCCGACTGTTCGATCCGAATCTTTGTGAGCATAATCCGACCATCCTCCTGCACCACACATATGAACCAGCTCCACCGTCCATCCCACCCACCAACTATGGTAGCGGCAATGGGAACTTCACCTCCACCCTTCACCATCGCAGCCTCCTCCTCCTCCCCCACGGCCGTGCCTCCAGTCCTCGATCATCCTCCTCTGGCGTCTGCCCTACGGTCTCTTCAATCTCAATCCCACCATCGTCGTAGCTCTCGAAGTCGAGGTTTTAGTAGAGAGGTAGAGGTTGCCATGGTTGAGGTCGTGGAGGCAGTGGATGCCGAGGTCGGTCCGGTGTGACGGCTTCTCTGTGAGGCCTACAGTGGAGGACTCAATGATGTTCGGTGGCTTAGAGGTGTCTCTGGCGAGGAGCCGCAGGCTGTCGACATTAAGGGAGGGGATATTCTGACAGTGGTAGGGAGGATTCCAGCGTTCGATGGAGTGGTCGGAAAAGTCCAATAAGATATGGATGGTTGTCTTGCACAGAGTCAGCATGATTTCTTTCTTTGTTTTCTTTTTTATCTTTATTTTTTTGAATATTTATTTTTTATATTCTCTAGATGAGCCAAATTCAAGCCAAATTTGAATATAACGAGCTTAACAAAATCGATCTCAAACAGAGTTCTCTCAAATACATTCGAATTCGAACCGAATATGAACTAAATAGTAGTTCGAAACAGTCGATCTCAAAAATAGTGTGTTCAATCATGTTCGATTTGTTAACAGCCCTATTGATGAGGGGGGAAATCATGCAGGCTCGGGGCTATGAGATGCTGGAGTGCAAGGAGGGGGAACCACCGAGAAGGTGTCGGAGAGGGAGAAACCTTTGGGAAGGAGGCGTCGGTGAGGGGGGGAACCATTGGAAAGGAGGAGGCACCGATGAGGGGGGAATCATGGGGAGGGGAGAGGATGAGGTGTGAGAGAAAAAAAAATTCTCTCATGGGCCACGAGGTGTAGTTTAGGTGGACTATTAGCGATGGCGAAGCTGGCCATCACTAATACCGTCAGTGAAGGTATTATCAACTGGAACCTTCCATCGCTAAAAAATTAATCACTGTCACTAACACTTTTATCAGAAAAAAATTATTTTTCAGAATTTTTTAAATATTTTTTCAAAATTATTAGCGACGGCAAATGACACCGTCGCTAATGCCGTCGGTAAAGTATTAGAGACAGCAAATATTCATCGCTAAAAATTAACCGCCATCGCTAATATTTTTATCAAAAAAATATTTTTTCATAATTTGTTAAATATTTTTTTTAAATTATTAGCGATGACAAATTTTTCTATTGCTAACGGCCGTCGGTAATTAATTAATTTAATTATAATTATAATCAAATTTTTAAAAAATTTTAAATTTATTAGCTCTGATTTTTGTCATCGCTAATAAGTATTAGCAATGACTAATTTTTGGATAATTTTTTTGATGGTTAAAGATTATTATTAGCGACGGCTTGATTTTTTGTCGCTAATACTGTCGCTAATACTTCAAATTTTTGTAGTGCACATAAAAAATATCTCATCCTAGTATCCCATAAGATATCCTATCAGGACTTGAATCCTTGCCCATATCGATGATTCAAGCTTTGGATTATTTTTTACTATGTTTAAACTACTTACACATAAAAAAATTATGTAACTTAAAGCCTATGCATAAAGTGGTCAATCTTTCATATTATTTGTATTGTTTAATTTTTTACTACTTATTGCATAGGCTAAAGGTCTCCAAATATATATTTTTTGGTATATAAGTAATTTAGAGATAGTAAATCACATCTGACTACTAGGATTATTATGGAACCTGCATCATCCAATTCAAATATATATATATATATATATATATATATATATATA
>KE505023.1:3728-21780 GCA_000441515.1 Elaeis oleifera | reverse complement strand
TATATATATATATATATATATATATATATATATATAGCTCTATAAAAATTATATCAAATGTGATTTGAATCTAACCTATGTATGTGTGTGTACATATATACATAGTGGAAATTAATGATGGATAATGGAAAATAAAAATCAACACCATTGAATATAAGCTATAGTGCATAAAATGTCTAGAAATAAAAATCTTATAGATTCAAGACCTTTTACCAATACATCGAACGATGAAAAATAAACCATTTTAATAGTGTAATACTGTAATGTCATATTTTATTTGATTTATAGTCTTAAAGCATCCAAATCAGCTAGAATTTGATTTTTATATATTTAAACTAATATCATAAGATCAACTATTTAGACTTACAAATTTTATAATGTATAATATACTTTAGCTCATTAGTTATATCACTGCCATTATATTTTACTTATTTGATGCGTGGGCAAGAGGCCTCTCAAATAAATGAATTTTAATCTTTGGGTAATTTGTGCACTATAAATTATGATCAATGATGTCTATTTTATTTTGAGATATTTCACTAGAAAGCACGTAAGACTAACTGCACTCAAGTGTAGTCTATCCTGACTCTATACACATACATATGTACGTATATATATTTGTAATTGTGTATGTACACACACACATATGCATATGTAAAAGTTATAATATACTAGTAAAAAGAGAAATTTAAACTCGGTGTTAAATTCAATGGTCATGATTATAAATAAAATCTAAATCATTAATATTTTTAAAATACTATCTAAATAATTGAATTTCATCTCTAGGGTCTAAATAAATATGCATCAAATTGTCGAAAAGTCAACACATTATATAGTCAAAATTATTATAAAATGACCCACTATTTTAAACCATGGTAAATATCAAGAAAGTAGTCATGCTTATGTGTGGAAGAATTATGGCCTTTCCAAATGTATAAATAGTGGTGGAAAATTCAGCATTTGATAGAGAATGAGTGGAAGGGTATCTATGACCATTTCTAGATGCAATGTCCAGGAATGAAAGAAAGCTTAAAAATGGCTGAATTTGTACACTGACCAGAAATACCAAATTTTATGCGTTACTCCTTTAAATTAGCTCAAGTGTTTTATATATAAAGCAAATTTCCCTATCCTTTATCTAGTTGTTGGCTCCTTCTTTCCTTTTCTGCTCCAAACTTTTCACTTCAAAGCATGCATGTTGCTAATTCATAACCTAGCTCATTTACCATGAAACCATGGAGAACAGCCATAGGTGGCACAAAAGACCTGCATACACATAACTAGGAAGAATGAAATAATAGCTAAGAAACAAGGCATTCCCATGAATCGACTACATATCTCTTCAGAAACTTCCTTATCTTCACCCTCCACCTGCTGCAATAATAATTATTCACATCTTCAATAATTTTATCTAAAGTTCGGACCCTTGTTAGCCTGATCGATCTTGTCATCCCATTCCAAAGCTCAGCAACCTCTTGATCACTCTTCAAATGGTTTAATATAATTCCTCCTCCTCTTAACAACCTTGCATCCTCCATGGTGTCTATGATTCCATTCATTAGCTCGATGTATCGCGAAAAACTAAAGGTCTTGATCCAACTGAAGCCTCATATGCTACTAAATTCCTCAAAACGACTTCAGAATTATCGTCAAGACTAATCACTGGTAGATGAAATATTGCAGTCCTTGTGTTAAAATCAATTGTTGATAGATCTCCATTGGTGGGACTGAATTTTATGCCTGCATTTCTGAGTTCTGTCACTGAAGGGATCACAATCTCTTCAAGCAATAGTGTAGTATTACTATGATTTAGATATTCATTGTTTGGTTCAGAGTTTTGATTCATTTTGAAGGAGAGGAGGTGCTCAATGGGCTGCATTAGGATCGAGAGAATTGGCAGACTCGACACAATTCTCCATGGGAGCTTCACTAAGAACATAATGATTGCAGAGACTAAAGCTCTAGTCCGACGAGAGATGAAATCTCTAGTTGCACCAACAAGCTGTTTGATGCGTCTAACACTTTCATGCGATTTCTCATCATGATCAGTTTCTTCACTGGTTTCAATTTGTTCTTCAGTTTTAGGGACTATGCTATAGTAGAAGAACTCTAGCAAGTGGGAGTATTCTGTGATATCGATGCATGAAGAGCTCTCTATCATCTTCAAAGGAGATAGATCCTTTAAGAATCCAACCAACATAGAGTATAATATTTCATTGGCAATTTTAGATGATGAGCACTGGACTTCTAAGATTGCTTGCAATAGAAAAAGTGGGATCTGGTTCTCTAGCATTATGATGTCACGAAGTAGCATGTTATGAGTTGATGCCCTCCTAATAGAATCCATCAAATGAGGCATTATGGAGGGAAATCTTTGCAAGGTGTTGCCTTCATTGACCGAATAAATTTGGAGAAATTCAAGCAAAAATGAGGCATCGATCGCCATCATCCACGCCAGTGTCTCCCCGCTATATTTGAGATACCTGTGAGTGATGAAAGGGTGCATGATCTTAAAAAATTATCACCTCTTGTTTCAAAATCTAAGTCACATATGTTTTGGTTAATTCCTTAACAATTAAATGCCCATTGTTTCAAATCCTGGCTAGCTGTTTCTTTTAAACATCTATTTATATCTGTTGCAAAACAGACTAATTTATAGCTATTTTTGTGTTACTGTGTATTTATGATGCAAGTGAATCAAGACTTTGGCTACAAACTAGTTAAACAGAACTTTGGACTGCTCAAACTTGTTAAATGAAAGGGGTATTAATATGAAGATAAGCTTAATTACAATTATTTAAGAACGGCACATTTCCTATTTATTAAGCTTGAATGAGTATATTACCAATGCCTACTGATCCTGAGCTTTTGTTTCTTGTTTGTAAGCATAGGATTTTCAGGCTTGGCTTAATTATGAGTCAAACCTTTGAGTGGGGTTTAAGCATAACTTATAATAAAAGAAATTAAAACAAGCTTGTTCTGATGTTGGTCATAAGTTGTTCATGAGCAACTGGTTCATTTGCAACCCTTGTCAGGTTGATCTATGCCAAGCTCAAGTTATATCTACATGAAGCCAATTTTTAGTCTAAGTTTTAGACAAATCTAGCTCATTATTTTAGGAAGTTAAATCAGTGTCAAAATGAAATATTTATTCTAGCCAAGTATATATACATGGCACATTTAATACTTCAGCTTTTAAACCAAACATACATAACTGAATTGAGCTAAATGACATTTATTATGAGAAGTGGAAAAAGAAAGAATCGATTGGAATCAAGTTATAATTTAACTTTTGGATGAAAATTCAAATATCTACCTATAATAATGAGCACGAATCCGATGCTCGAGCTTGGCGATGAGGTCGACAAGGTTTTGGAACTTGAGGTTGGATAGCTGGTTTTGAGTTCTTTTGGCTGCAGAGAGCTTGTATCTCTCCATGTCATGGAGTTCTTCACGGTGGTGGTGGTAAGGGCCTATTGCAATGTATTGGGGATATAGTTTTCTGGCTTACTACAAAGCAATAGTTTTGGTACAGTGGTGATAGAGATTGGATACTCATCATCATCGTCGAACTCCTCCTCAAGGACTTGACGGATGCGAATGACCCATTGGAACTCATCAAAGGCATGGTTCTGGTTTGAAGGCATTGGTCATGAAGGGAGAGAGAATGATAGAGAAGTTAGAGATAGATAAATAGGCCTTTGTCAGTAGAGCTAGAATAACATAAGATGAAATTAATATTTGACATGGATGAAATAGGGACGTTATAAGAACAATTAGAAATAAAGAAGAAATGAAAGACGTTATAGGAATAATGAGAAAAAAATGAGGTAGACAAAGTTGGATAGCAATTGAGTGAAACTGAACTAATGCTTAGTTAAGGCTTGGCATTAAAGTATCTTGAATTTTAGAATCATCCTTTTGTTGAGATCTTGTGGTGATAATTGTAGCAACAGCAATTGAAGAATAACAAGGCTCAACAATCCCACACCCTCACAAACCAAAAAAAAAAGGAGAACCTTATGCCACATGGCACAAGGAGATTCATAGTAAGTACAATTTTGCTATTACAAAGCATTAATCACCTTAATGATGCATGACAAAGGAGTATGCTTTTGCCTTTATCTTCAAGTCATATGCTTTTTTATTTTTAAAGTTACCAAGGTTGGAGGAGCACTTCTAATATTTGAATTGAAGTACAAATTAAGAGGAAGATGTATAACAACAGATCTCATTTTGTGTTCTATCAGCAAGAGAAGATACTAAAATTTTATTCCTTTCTAGGTTTAATGTATTATCTTTAGAAGCCAAGTTGCTACAGGGTGATGTAGTCCAAATCATAATTTCATTAACAACTGCAGACTTTCTCCTAAAGAGAGAATATAGGGCCCTTTGGAATCCAAAGCTAGGAATATTTTCAAATTAACTTTATTTAAAATATCTAGTGAAGTTGTATATATAGGTGAAAACTTACCAAGGATTAATAAAAGCATAATGACCATATTACATTATATATTTTTTTTAAGGTTTTGCCACGATGCAATTTTAATGCATTCTACTAATAAAATTGTTAAATTGCTGCTATCATTTGGGAAGGATAAGCATCTCTTATTTGCTGCTATCTGGTTCCATTAAACTCTTTTAAAAATCTTTATAATTTCAAAATTTTGTTCGATTCAAAATTTTAATATGTAACTATGGAAACCTAAGAGATATTTTTTAAAACCCATGATCTTTATTATATTTATTTGACTCAAAATTCTTAAATGATAATTGAATGGTTAAAACTTTATTTAAATCATCTCTTTAGTCATTTGCTCGGGTCGATGATGTCACTTTGGTCAACATGAAGAGATCTAGTTCAGAAAGGATAAGGATAGCATGGTGGTAGCACTTTGTTGGGTGATTTAGCTAGAGAGGACTGCACACATATTAACCTAGAAAATAAAATGTAAAGGGAGTTTTGCAACATATTAATATTTTTCATGACTAGGTAAGTGTGTCACTTTTCAAGATGAAGTGCAAGTAATGCACATCGCAATCTTATCAACAATAGCCCCTCTTTGGATGGGGTTACTTATATTGTCTCCCTGATGCATTGTAGAGACCTCATGTTTAAGGTCACATATTGTAGGATTGGGTTTCTCTCCTGATTTGAGGGTAGGTTTTTCAAGGAATTTAGTATAAATATTTTATAAAATCTGATTTTTAATTATTGAAGGCACACTTTAACAGACTAAAAGGGTCTTAGCTGTCTCCTTTAAATCCATATTTGGAGGAAACACATATATCATGATTGTCAATATATTTACCAAGCTGCAAGTGGATTAGTTTGACTCACTTTCAATCTAAAATTACATTTATATTAAAGCTATGTAGAGCTTTCTCTAGTTCTTTTCTTTTTAATATATTTCACTATATGTAATTATTTACATAAAAATATTGATAGAAAGAATTATGACCTATTGTCATTCTATTCATGTTTTAATCATAAGTGGTATTGTTTATGACCACATGGTATATGTGCTGTAACAAGTACATGATTTAAAAAAAAAAACTAGATAAATTATGTCACAAAAATTGTGCTGAAGAAAGTTGTGTGAAAAGTTTCTTCTAAATTCATCAAAATAATGATATTGAGTTTACGTGAGCATGTGGGCTAAATCGACTTTCACATAATACGAGCTATATTTCAAATGAAGTAGATAGAGAATATATTATAACTTAAGCTATATTGATATTTTATTCGATCATGAATTCTCTACGATACATAATTTGCACTACAGAATACTGTGTAGCACAGCACTTCTGTCCTCTATTAAGAGATGGAAGGCTATCGAATAAGAAGATCTTATATGCTATATATGGTGCATCACTATTGATAGTTGTCTATATCCTGATGATAGTCATCAAGTGATGCATAATACTCTATAATAAATCTATATCTACGTGTTATAAAATGTGTTATGATTTGGTATGTAGTTTTTTCTCACTAGAGCATTTCGCTTTTCAGAGAAAATGTGATTTTAAAATACGGAATAACGACAAGTGGGATCTCACGACCCAAACGTGATAGCTAAAAGTTAGACTCATGGATTGAATATGGCCCTTAAATTAGTCCCCATTTTTCCATCAAGTCAGGTATGGAGATTTATAAAGTCAGAGCCGGCCAAATTATATCTGAATAAATTTGATTTGACATACAAAATTAACACAAAATTCCAATTCTGGATTTTAGAATCTAGTTTCTGTTAGACCAAATATAATTCAAACCTTTTTTGTGATGGGTTGCATCTAGATCCAAGCCTTTGACCCAAAGCGTATTTGGTGGGTTAAGTTAACTAGTGGACTCGGATCTCATCACCTCTTATCTGCAGGACCAGCAGCGGCACCTCTCGAATCTGCCCTCATCCGTCTCTCTCTTCGCCCTGGAGCAAAAGCATCGGAGTGAAGCATCGATCCGTGAGTTCACAGATCTTCCTCTTAGTTCTGATGATTCCCCTTCACCAAAATTCGTTCTTTTATTGATTTTCCGCATCAGTATTGATCGGAAAGGGCGATTGGAGTTCATATTTGAGCTTGTGGAATTGTTCTGGAGGAGATTATAGTGATGACGATGACAACTGGACAAATCGATGTTTTTAATTTGAAAGGGAATCGGGTTTTCTTCTCCGGTTCTTCATTGAATTCTTGCTCTGGTCACGGGTTTTTGATTCCAGGGAGACCTGTTTCCAGTATCACCTTGAATTCTTTGAGGGTGACCAAAAGTTGGGATTTTGATGTGAGAAACCCAAGCTCAGAGTGGCCAATGCTTTGGCGAATGGAGAGATTGAAGCCCATTCGACTCCTGGCCGGCTTCTCGAGGACGAGTTTAAGTTTAATCCCACATTCAATGATTATGTGAAGGTCATGGAATCGGTTAAAATGGATAGGAGTCACAAATTGATTGGTGATTTGGATGAGTATAGCTCAAAGAAAGATCAACAGGGAAGGATGCCATGGGAGCAGCTGGTAATAAAGGAAAGGGGAGGTTGGTTAGATTGAAGGAGCAACCGCATAATGCAGCAAAAGATATTGATCACGAGGAGAGTAAAAATGGGGAGAATGCAAACTTGGCTGGAGGGCACATCGGTCGCAGAACAAGGAATAAGGAATCAGAAGATGTAAGGGTATCTGTAAAGAATAAAAGCGTGTTGTTGTTCAAAGTGGTAGTGGTGGTGGTGGATGGGGTTTGGTGGAAGGGCTTTTGGAGAAGAAAATGTACAAAGAAGTGATGATAAGAGTAGAAGTAAGTTAGACAACAATGGAAGTGGTAATGATTCAAAGGAAAAGGAGATCATAGTTTGTCAAGAAACATTAATGGTGATGCTATGGAAGCAGGAAAAAATGGTTCTAATGCTACCAAGTTGCATGGTAAAATTAATGTGCAGCCTGATAAGTTTGTTCAAGGTGATACTGATGACATTGATATTGAGGACAGAGCAGCCTTCAAGACTTTTGAGGTATTCACTGATGTGAGAAACAGGCCAAGAGTTTTGCGAATGGAAATGGAAGAGAGAATTCATGAGCTAGCAAAGAAGTAGGTGTTCTCAATTATCCTTTGTTGTTAAACATATATTCTCCTCCATATCGGTCTCCTTGATTTGACTGGGTTCGAAACTTCTGAATTTAATTCACATAAGCATCTTAATTTACTTCAGTTATATGTCAGTGTTCATGAATGTGCTGACAGCTTTTCATCCCAAGTCCTTTTAGACTAAGTGAGCATTTTCTTCCTTATTTTTCTTTAGTTTGTTTAGCATCTCCGTTATATCTGGTTAATGCCATCTTATAGTTGTTTTTCTTGCAGAGTACTTTGAAATTTCTCAACATTTGCTCTTCCTCTTATTCCTTCCTAACTTTCTAGGTGGTAATTTTGGCTTTATTTTGAA
This sequence comes from Elaeis oleifera, assembly GCA_000441515.1. Taxonomy (NCBI): domain Eukaryota; kingdom Viridiplantae; phylum Streptophyta; class Magnoliopsida; order Arecales; family Arecaceae; genus Elaeis; species Elaeis oleifera. Next base: position 13,849 of record KE505023.1, on the reverse strand, counting down.
GATTATTACATTCATATATTGGGCTAGACAAATTTTCTCTATTTGAATAAGTTAACCTCTCTACTATTAACTTGTGGGTGGGAAATAGTTTAGCTAAAATCCAGACAACAGTTAGAATTAAATGATCTGCTGAGATCTGCAAAAGGGCACATGATGTTGAGTAATATAGTAATTATTTGTGCTTAACATTAATAAGTCTTCTAAGTTATTTTACCAAGATACCCAAAATCCTCATGCTATTGCATATATGCCACCTTTAATATGCAATGATGTGTAGTGTAAAATATAGTTCTTTTTCAATTTTCATTTGATTTAGTCCAGATCAATTTTTCATTTTGTTACCATGAAGACAAATCAACATCGAGCTTGCTGAAATTTTCCGATTCAAACCAAACACAAAATGCACCTAATAATGCTCGTTCACAAGATTGATGATTCCACACATAAATTAGATGGTTATTGTAATGGGCCGATTTCCAGAATACCTTAAGATCAGGAAAACACATAAAGAAATGTTGAAAGTTGGGTTATACTATAGAATCTAATTATCCAAGGAGGCTACTGCATAATCTTTTTCTTTTTGGTTTTGAAGAAAATGCCATTTGTCATTTAAGGTTTAAGAGCTTCGGTTTGTGTTCTGTTATTTATGTATCATCTAACATTATATTTAACCTTACAATTATCTACAAAGAATAGATTAATATGCTTAGGGCTTGGGCTAAAGGTCTAAGATTTGATGTTTATGGAGGAGTTAGTATTTGCTAAAATCTTTTCTCAGGATGTGGAACCCGGTCATAGTTCTAGACCTCTACTTTATTTGACATAATATAACTTTTAAGTCTCATGCATGCATGTTTTTTTCTGAAGTTAAAACTTGCTTCACTTGGGAAGTAATATTATACTGATCTAACCCTTAAATTTTGTTACGAGGTAACAGATTTCATGTTATTATATGATTATAAAGGACTGATCTCATAATAAGTTGAGATTTCAGTTTTATAAATTGTATAACTATGTTTAATTTTGGTTTGATTTTATGTAGGTTGCATTACAAAAAAAAGAGTTATAATGGCTCATTAGATTTCGGTTAAATACTATAACTCTTCCTGGTGGGTTTCAGTTAGTACATATCTTCCAACTTACATGGAAGACAACCATAAAACATGAAAGAGTAGAGAGCTGAAGTGGAAAGGTTTAGAAAGACGTCATGCACAGTGAAGAAGTGTTCAGATATTGAAGGCTAATAATGCTATAGAACCAGAGTGTAAAGCCTATACTCATAAAAATTGTAATATAATGAATGTTAGAGAGCTTGCAATTTAATCTTAGGAATGATGTTACTTGAGAACCAGAATGGGTCGTTGACCCGGAAAGGTATCTCGTTATCTCTGGTTTATTGATTAAATCATTCTCAAAAAATTCACCATGACATATGTTGCTTAAATACCTTTATCAGTAGAATACGAGTTGTTTTTCTCCTTTCTTTGGCTTATGTTGGACCTAACATTTGAGGGCAATAACTTTCTTAGTTTCTGAGCATTACTTCTTAAATCTCATAATTTTTCCAAGAAGCAAGTGCAAACATAATTGAGAAGCTCTTAGAAAAATTTCAGAAGAAGATGCACAGAAGAGAAAATGCACAAGGACGTCTTGAAATTTAATTCATAGGAAAGTTGCATCGCTCTTAAAGGAGCAAAAAACCTGTAAGTACCTTGTAAAGCACCATGCATCAAATTACTCTACTTCAGATTTTAAGTGAAGGCATAAGAAAGCCTTATCCCTCTTTCTTATGACTGTGTTACTTTTCCTATTTGTTCTCCATCAGTGTGTTTCACAAAACTTCTCTTCCATTTCTTATTTTTGTAATTTGAATTATTTTTAATCTTCGCCAGACTAGTTAGTCTAATACCTGTCCTTGTTGTTTCCTCCATGCTTGGTGCTTTCATCACTAAAACAACCTTAGTAGTTCAATCAAATCTAACATTTGCTGGAAAGTTTCCACTTAATTCTTCAGTTAACCACATAAATTCATTCATCAAGCTTTAGATCACTTTGCTTTAGGTCAAACTCCATTTTCTACATGATTTTACTTCAAGATTCCAATTATTGGCAGAGCCAGGGTGAGCCAGGGGCAGTTTCCCTTTCAAATACTGTGGATACTTAAGATTCCATGTGACCAAGGGAGAGTATGTGTAGTCCCCTCTTTATGCTATAAGAGTCAGATTGTGCCAATTCTCTTTACATTATTAAAAACTTCCAAGTGAGCTCTATTCTGAGAGAAGGTGGGCCCTGTAAGAAGTTAGGATTTCTAGGACTGTGCTTTCAAATAGGGGTCTCACTCCCATCTAAATATCCAAATATATGTAATCCAACTCAATTAGAATTTTTCAATCCAACTGAATCTTCTGGTATCAAATTGTATTGGCGTCTACTAGGTACATAGTGGTAGAGATCAGAAATGGGAATATTAAATATTATGTTTGTCAAAACACTATTTTTTGTGTTCTGAGAATCTTTAAGGTTTCAAAGGGGGAAGACAGAATAAAGCCATGGCCATGACATTTTTTTAGTACTAATTTCTCTCAAAAGTAGCCTGTTGCAGCCCTTTGTTCCTTCTACGTGTTGTTCAACAACAAATAGAATACCTGCCACTCTCCTCGTTCTCCCTCTCATTTTGTTTCCTTCTCACTGGGAGTTCTATTGGTTTGTTACATGTTTATCTGGATTGAGATGGGATTTAAAAGAGTTCTGTTGAGGGATTATGTATTTGACTTTGATGTAAGGCGGCTTATTCTTTAACTTATGTATTCTTGAAACCAGAAGTCTAGTTACAGCTTGCCTCATGAAACTTGAACCGCTTACATATGCCTATCATGTTGAAGCTGGACTGATCGAACAAAATTTGATATTTAAAAAGGTACCTTGAAGCAAAACAGCAGTTATGATCAGAACATGCGTTTATATGGTCTCTCATTAGTGAATTACTTTAGCAGCTTGAGCTGCATGAAGGGAAGTGCTATTTCTTGATAGATATTAAGTCAAGCTGTCATATATTAAACTTAAACAAGAATTCAATTATTTAGTAAACTCAAGTGTCCCATTAGCAGTCCAATGCAAGAGCAAGAAGGAGGGTCAAATACTTCAAAACTGAAATATGTTTTAAATCTTTGGATATTTTGACAAATTCAACAAGGAAAAGCTGCTATTCATCCTGATCCTGGGTTCTTGAGTTTTGGGTTCTGTATTCGGTTTCTTTATTGGTTTTAACTGTTTAGCACTTAAGTGATATGCGATGCTGGTCCCTTTGGGATTTCTTGTTGGGGATGCTAAGAATTATCTGGCCTAATTAGGTCCTTTTGCTTCTATGTTGTCATTATTCACCAGTTCAATGGAAAAAGCTAGTGGGATGCCCATGGAACCATCTTTTGCATACTCATGAGGAACCTGAAACATACTCTTAAATAGTGGAAGTTGTCTCTTGAAAGCAGGCTTTTGTGGGTTTCTTCCTTAAGAGTTAAGATATGTATGTATGTATGTGTATATGTTTTCTTCCTCAGGTCTTGCTTTCCATATCATTTCCAAATGCATTATCTCAACTTTATTGACTTTACTCGAGCTTTAACTTGCAGTTTTTGTTACTGTCATAGGTTGAATGCTACAGATGTAAATATGCCGGAGTGGAAATTCTCCCACATGTTGCATAGTGCAAAAATCAAATTCTCAGATCACTCTATCTTGAGGGTTGTCCAGATATTAGGTGCATTTGGGAACTGGAAGCGAGTGTTACAAGTTGTTCAATGGCTTCAATCACGTGAAAGATTCAAGTCCTACAAGAGCAGGTATTTTTCACCCATTATATTCTTAGGAAAATGCAAACATGCGGATGGTTAAAGACTTAAAGCAAGAGATGGTTATTCAGTCTTTTGTATTCAAACCAAGTTTCATTTTATGGGTACCACGGCTTGTGCCTGTCAGGTACAAGGTTGGTAACCTTACTGACACAAGGTACACAAGACCATGCCTTTCAAGTATCGATGCCCCAAAATCCTCCTGGGTAGTGGTGGAGGGAGTAACCACAGAGAGCACATGAGGTGGAGAGGAAGGGGTGACCTTAAGGTGTTGAGGACGATGATTACAAGGGGATTGATTATGGGCTTCGGCCAGCAGGATCATCATTGGAAGGAGTACTGGAGGAGGAAGAAGAGCTGGACCAGAGCTCTCTTTGATCATATCATCACCATTGCCATTAAAGAGAGATGGTGAGGGGTAGACAAGGTTCCAGGCGATTGGCAGAGGTGGCATGCTTGTCGGTCACTCGCAGAAGAGAGAGAGAGAGAGAAGGAGGGATCGAGAGAGAGGTGGAAGAAAAAGGGGATCGAGGGATTGTATTCGGAGAGAAAGCAGGGTGGTCAGGGGGTAGGTTGGGGCAAACTGGAACTGATCTATATTGCCCGAACACTGGTGGAGCTGGTCGTTCAGCCTGGTGTGACCTGGGTCGGCCTGGTTCACTCCTTGCCATCTTTGAAAAGACCAAACTGCCCTGGCTCCACATCATTTCGGTACCGGTTCACCTTGATATGAGTGGTTCAGTATAGTTTGTGAACCATGATCCACACATGTACTTGTACGCTATGATTTATTGCATTTCTTCTCTTCTGCTATCTTTCAGCAAGTCTTTTATCCTTCTATTATTTCGTGTGATTTTGGCTGTTCCTTTGTTTATACAGATATATTTACACAACCGTGCTTAATGTACTTGGGAAGGCAAAGAACCTATTGAGGCGCTGAACATTTTTTATGCTATGCGTGTAATACATTTTATCCACATCACTTTCAGTGTTGTAGATGCAATTTACTTTGACAAGTATAGTAATTACATTTCAATTGTTTGCAGCAAGAATTATCTTCATATCCTGACCTTGCAGCTTACCATTGTATTGCTGTCACACTTGGGCAAGCGGGTCTCATGAAAGAATTATTTGATGTCATTGATTGCATGCGTGCTCCCCCAGAGAAGAAGTGTAAGCTGGGTCCTCTCCAGAAGTGGGATCCTCGGTTGGAACCAGACCTTGTTGTATACAATGCTGTGAGTAGTCTGACATATGCAGTTGTATGTCTAATATAAATTGAAATTTATTTGTTACCGGTCCAATATAGTAACTGAATATCTCCCATCATTGTAGGTTTTAAATGCTTGCGTTCAGCAGAAGCAATGGGAAGGAGCATTCTGGGTGTTGCAGCAGTTGAAGCAGGAGGGTATAAAGCCTTCAAATACAACATATGGCCTTGTCATGGAGGTAAATTTAATATCGTCTATAGTTTGTCTTCCGAATATCTATTGACCTTCAAGAAATCATTTGCTAGCACTTATTCAAATATGCAGACAGTGGCATGGTTCTCTGAGTAATTCAGGTTTACATGTTTATAACTCACTGAAGCAGTAATAAATTCCAGCCATATTGCATTTTGCGGTGCCAACAGAATCACCACAGCTGACAAATCAAATTGATGATATATCATATTTTATCACCATTGGTTTATATCACCATATTGGTCATATCTTAACAAGTCATTCTAAATTCCCTGGAAGATTCTGCTTATTAGGCTGTAATACTTATTGTGTTTATAAAATTGCAAACAATTTTCTGGGATCTTTAATTTGGTTGAAAATGCATTACAAATCATGTTTCAGATCAGTGAGTATAAGGTAAATGCTTGCTATGATCCTGAGCTTGCTTCTTCTAGACTTGAAATTCTGCTCAGGCTTGATCAGGCCATGGGGGCTTTCATGACTTCTAGTATCGTGCTTAAACTGATTGCGTTGCTCAACGTGCATGTCCAGATGTCACTAGTTTTTCATGGCTTGTCTCTTAGTTTTAGCAATCCTTTCCTTGGGCCTGCAATTACCCAGATTGGAATCCTATGCACCAGTTGTGTAGCTACTACATCAATTTTAATGACTTTGGGCCTTCTCTTGCGATTACAAAATTATGTAGTTACCAAAGAATAGTTGGTTTGTGATCCTTAAACCCATGAACGAGACCCTGAGTAATGTGAGAAAGGGCTGCTTGTTAAGGTCAACTTTGAGATACACCATTAAGTTTACTTGTGGGTGATAAATCATAAATCATAGGCTAAGATGGGCAAAAAGACCCATGGATACTCGTTTCTCTATATCATGGTTTCCAGCAGTCATTTATTTACCAGCCTAAAAAATCAATTGAAGGAGTTGAGAGAAGAGATTTATATAGCCTTTTATCAATATGAATGGGGCATTCAAATAGCATTGCATGGATTGTTTGATGTTTGTAAATAGTGAACGTGTACTAAATGATTATAGAGAAAGCACTAAAAGTTCCATCAAAAGAAACTGGCTAAAGTGGAAACTGTTTTGGTTAATGGATCTACACTAAGTGGAGGACCTCAAGATGGCATTTTATTCTCTACCATTGCCATAGAATAAGAAAGACTTGATATTCAGGAATTGTCTAGTGAAAGGTTTGCAATACAGGTGCATATTGTCCTGTACCGGGCATACCAAACCAATTCTATTATGGAACAGATGCTTGGTATGGGAGGTGTAACAAGTATAGTATGCTGAACCAATCCCTATATGGAGTGTATTGACACTATGCCAACTTTCAACCAATAGGAGGTTCGGTACCAAAATTGTGGACCTTGGTCTAATGTCACGTCCATTGACCCTTCAGCTATTCAAGATAATCAATGAAGTTGTCGGCCAAGAAAATGCCTTGTAGTTATATCTATTTTACAAAATAATGGGAGCTATAGTTACTAGTTCCAAATAATTATAAAGTTACAGATGGAGATATATGTGCTTCACAAATCCATGCAGCTGCAGCATGCCGATATGATTTAAGGGAGTTTAATGGGACAGATCTATAGCCAGCATTGTTTAAATTGGAACCTTGAGCTAGAAGCATATTAGATCGCAGCATAGACGAGAATGCTACACTAGCATGAGCTTGAGTGTTTCTTCAAGTGTGATGGAAAACAACAGAAATGGCATATTTTTGTTTGAGGATTACTTTTTCAAATAAGTTGTTATGAAGTTCTGAAAAGATTATATTTGAGGACTTGGGTGGGGCAAAAGGAAGGGTTCTTGAATTTGCTTGATAAAAGGCCAGTAACAACTTAATATATTTTTTCCGAAGATGCAATGGATATGAATAGGCTTGCCATGAAAGAGGATAGCCCTTGGTGGCAGTTGGATGATTGCATAATTTGTGAGATTTTATGAAGGTGGTGGAAGAGGTGAGTACTAAAGATTTGAGATATTTTAATTGGTGTAAGTTAATGTGGTTGTGAACACTTAATTGGTAAAAATATTCATAGTTTCTACACTAAAATTGTAATCTTGTCTATGAAGCTGTTCAGTGCTGTAAAGTCAAGCAGCTTTTTGAATTATGACACTCAGCAATAGACTATGCTTTTTGTCCATTTATTTTCATGACAGGAGGAAGACTGCTTGTATGTATAATGCAATGCAGTTCTGATGTCAAGAACAAAAAGCTTGTTTCTGATGCACATGATACATTGGTTAGCTGTCTTCTTCCATAAGACTGAAAAGCTCTCTCATTCTACCAATATACAAATATACAATCACAGTATCAAAGTTGAATGGTATCAAGAGGAATCTCCTCAATTGGATTTTCTAATCCAGATTTTGGATAATTCTAGTTCTTATTTTGGCATATCAGTTTGAGGCAATTCTACTTATCATATCTAAATGAACTGATGCAAACATATTACAGCATGAGTTTTGAACAAATTCCCATCGTACTGGGCTTGCTATTCTGGACATAAGTTCTCCATAATAAAATTTACCTTGCATTATAATTCAGCTAAACCAATTAGGCCACTTAGTAGAACACAGTGCTTATTTAATAGAGTTAGATCATCATGCAAACGTTTAGTTGGTTTCCTGTGAACTGATGATTGAACAAGCAGAATTCTGACAAAGAGGGGAAAGAAAAGAAGCAGGAAGAAGGAAGGTGCTGAGAGACAGAGTAATTATGAAATAAAGTAGGGGAGTCAGAAAATAGGAGCTGAGGTAAGATAAATAATAAAAGAATAAGCTGGGAAAATTCTTCTGTGCTCTGGTTCCTTGTCATCTGCAATGGACAAGGCATGCTGCTCTATATCAAATCATAGGAGTTGTTGATTTTTGGAAGTGCCCTTTCATAGCACAGCCCAGATGAAGTGACACTCTATGCAGTACAGAGTTTGGTGTATTTTTGGCTTATAATCGATCTCTTTCATTTTTTTTTATGTTAAAAGAATATTTGGTTGTTACAGAAATTTAAATGTTGTTGATGTTTGTAGCCTAAAATGAATAATATGGATCAATGATGTTCATAGGTACATATGTACTTTTATGTCATTTTGAGGGGTTCTAAGGATATTGCAAGAAAATAATTTAAAATATACCTTTTCCAATGGTTGGAAAATGCTACTAAAAGTAAATAAGTAAACTAGAAATACATTTATTGGTAGTTAAAACTGTCTTAGAAGGAAATTTTAGTGGCAGCAGAATCACAGAAAGAAAAGACAATAAAAAATAAAAGAAAACTTTTAGAGTCAGCAGTAACCATTGCTAAAGGTAAACAAAACACTGCTACTGCAAATAATTACCGAGGAAAAGCATTGGTAAAACTTAAAAAACTGTTGCTAAGATAAAATAATTAGGAACAAACAAACCATCGATAAACTCCTGCTAACCACCATTAAAAGCGAGAAATCAGCGGCAGTTATGACTGGTGCTCTTATTGGTTTTAGTGATGGTTATACTAATAGTCACCAATCTGTTGCTATGCTTATAGCGGCAGGATTATGAGAAAAGTTGTACAAACCATCATAAAAAAATTTGAGTGGTAGATTTTATGAGTTTGACAGCAGGTTTTTCCTTCTTTTTTTTTTTTTGTTGGAGATCGTTCTTGGCACCAAGAACATAGAAAGGCATTTATTTGTTTTATTTTGTTAGTGGTGCCATTCTTCCTCTTCAGGTAGCTGTGGGCTGCAACTTCAAATATAGTTCTTTTTTCAGTGAATTCCTTCAATAATCTTATCAACCTATAGTTCTCTGTGACTGGTTGAGCAGGTGATGTTTGCATGTGGCAAGTACAACTTGGTGCATGAATTTTTCAGGAAAGTGAAGAAGTCTTCTATTCCTGGTGCTTTGAATTACAAAGGTATTGGTGACTATTGAGTGAAATTTTTATGATTTTACTTACTAAGTTTGTTACCGAGCCCAACTTCTATTCCAGTTCTTGTGAATACTCTATGGAAAGAAGGGAGAATAGATGAAGCTGTACTAGCAGTAAAGGATATGGAAAGACGTGGGGTTGTAGGTTCAGCTAGTCTCTATTATGACCTTGCTCGTTGTCTTTGTAGTGCAGGAAGATGCCAAGAAGCACTACTTCAGGTCTGTATGTGATGTATTTATGCTTTATGCTGTTTATATTGTACAAGTTTGTTCACCCATAGCTTTATCTTGCCTCATCTATCATCGTAGTTACAAGAATCTTTTCTTAGCAGCAACTAAATATGTTATGCAAAGAATACATAGATGACTGGTAAAAAAATAGAAGAAAAGTTTGCAACCCTTCAAGTATTTTATATTTTGTTTATTGTAGCATCAGCTCATAATGCTGTATCGTGTCTCAGTGGAGACAACTGCCCCTCTCTGTCTTATGGTACTTGAAAGTAAAGAGCAAAAATTGGACAAATTGCGAAGATGCAATAATCTCCAACTAGAAAGATGCCATGGTCCTTCATGTAACCCATCAATGCAATAAATGCCTAAACTATATGCTTACACAGATATTACATTATACATGCAGCACATTACCTTAACATTTGAAATTGACATAATCTAACTTGTCAATGCAATAAGATACCTAAACTATATACTTTCACAGATATTACATTATACATGCAACACATTACCTTTAACACTTGAAATTGACATGATATATAATGTTCTTTAACCACAATCTTTGACCTACCATTCTTATCTTAATAAATCTATGACTACTATCTACTGCTTTGTGTTATTACTGCGTGTGTGTGTGTGTGTGTGTGTGTGTGTGTGTGTGTAG
>KE505022.1:570412-591426 GCA_000441515.1 Elaeis oleifera | reverse complement strand
ACCTAAAGACCTAATTTGGCTTATTGATTTGAGCCTGATTTACTTGAGCTAACCAATTCTGATCAATTGTCCAATTAATGTCTAAGGTAAGTAATTGAAAGATGGTTATTTAATTAGTTCCGTTCATTTACCTTACCAATTTATTGGTGTCTAATAAAGCAACGGGGGGACCTCCACTAATCTTCACTTACCTAGCCAATTTGAAAGATTGAGTCACAATATGGTTGCTTGGTGGTTTGATTTAGCCCATGCCAATTATATCAGTCATGTGATGATTGATTAGATGAGAGCTAAATCCAAATCTCTCCATAAAATATTAAGTCCAAGGTCTTTCACTATTGTAGATGTGCGGGCGTGCTACCGGCATTGATTATTTTAGCTAGTCACAGTGGTTCAGTTGCATCGGAAACACGCAACCACTTTATTAGCAAAGAGTTGCTATAGGGTAAAGATGTGGTTGGACCCAATAACTGTTAGGTGAGGGACCTAGTGACGGCTTTACACCTGTTTATGAACGGTGGGTCTGACTTAACTAAGAAGTACGGACAATAACTATTTGGTGAGCCCACATGACTTAAAGACCAAGTGGCTGCAATATGCTTAGAGAAGCATCTGGATAAAGAGTTGTCCATGCATCGATGCTTATTCGTATTATCAATAACTGTTAGATGAGGTGCATGGCATCGGTGGAACCGCAGCACCCATTAAAAACTCAATTATCGCGTTAGGATTTTCGTTCTCCACCTAGAGAGTGTTGGAGTTCTGATAAATAATGAGAGTCGCTTTTTGTATCTAAAAGTCTCTAAAATAAAATTATAAAATAAATATAAATATTCAATTAGAATCTTTACTCTCTGCTATTTATTGTATCAGCTTCCAAATCTCTAGCTTGAATCCTAGATATCAACCGATTAATCGAAATTGAGTACATAGACTAGCTTACAAACTTAAGAATTATTCTTAATTTTAGAAAATTAAGTAATGTTCTCTACAAGGTTATTCTAATATTAACAATCCGTCCAACCCATAGTCAACGAGCTATACTTGACGAGTGGATGGACAATGACAATAAAGATAGATGCTATGCATGAGTACATATACACTGCCAACGACATATTAATTCATCCACAAGTATTGTGAGGTGATCAGAGTCACATAACACATGTGATGTATGATGGGTAGTCAGTCCATGATTGTTATTTGATAATGATTGAGGACATTAAAGAGCTTAAAAATTTCGACATGATCATGCATAAGGAATTACTTATGGATTTGATCTTGCGATCCCTGATTAGTTTATATGGATAGTTTATGGTAAACTACCATATGAAAGACCATCATGGTACTTTATCTGAATTGGTCAAAGTGTTGATAATAAAGGAACCTTGAAAGAGTTCGGAGGTAAATATCTGGAGAGCCTAAAAAAATAAAGACACATCTAGAGTAGGTATGTCCAAATTGCTTAATACTGTCCTTATGATTTTCTCTTCTCCTAATTGAGCTACAGACTCTAGTGTAGAGTTGATGAAAAAGTAGAGGGCTGAAGAAGTAACCCTTGAATTGGTTATAGAGCAACAGTTACTGCTGTGACCATAGGTATCTGTCTTTTGTGATCATCGTTTGGATTTAATTCTTAGAGACAGTCTCTATCATTTGCATATTGATACATATGTGAACTTAATTGAGCAATCAGTGAATGTCATTGGATCTGAGAAATCTAAAATTGAGATAAAATTTAAAGTATATGTGAAACCTATAGCTAAGTCATATTGGAAAAAAATGATTAACAAACTGAAGAAATATGGGCTTGGGCTCATTGACTATTGAGTCAAATCTAGTTTGTGTATCATCTCTTTGAGAAATATGATCAAGCTACTCTTGTAGAACAAGAGGAAAGGATCACTGAGATACTTATCTTGGTACACATTTGATGTGTGTAGCCTGTGTGATGTACTAACCAAGAAGTTATCTCTACTTTGTATATGAGATACAAAATCTGAAATTTTTGAAAAGTTCAAAGAATTCAGATGTGAGTAGAGAAGCAAATCAAAAAATTTCTAAAGGTACTTCGATCAGATCGAAGATACAATTCCAATAGAAAGAATTTATCGGTTATCTCATAAAATGGCATAATTTTATATTGGACTGCTCTTAGTACATCTTAGCTCTATGAGATAAGAAAAGTTAAGGGACTATATGAGATATGGTCTGGTCCATAATGGACTTCACTGATTTATGTTCTTTAGGGACATACTTTATTTCTATAGAATTGGATTCTCTCTAAACCTGTTCCTGCATCACCATATGAGATATAGCATGCTGAGAACTGAATCTTGGTTATTCTGAGATTCAAAGATGTCTAGCCTATGTTTAGCATAGTACTTGGATATGTTAGAGGATAGATCTATAAAGCTCATCTTAAAAAGAGTTTGGGATACTACTTTCTAAAAGGATCACAATGTAATTGTGATCCGACATGCTATCTTCTTGAAAAAATTGTTTGACCAAGATAAAGCAGTGGGAGGAAAGTTAAGCTCAAAAAGAGTGTCTCTGAAGAGCAACAAGCCTTGAGATCTTGAGAACCTAATCATCATGAGCCAGTAGACGTATATTCCTCCTCCACCTCGTACAAATAGTAGGATCTCCAATCCTCTCAAAAGATATTTGAGTATGCTTAACAGAGGATGTAGAGAAAGTCATTTCTCATGAGAGATAGAGAATATAGAGATGATCTCAAAACCTACAACGAGGCGAAATAAGACATTGACTCCAAGAAAAGGATGTGAAATAGCTTTCTTAAGAAGAGATCTTCTGAAGATTTCTGTATGGAATAGTCTATAAATTTTACTTCTTATAATAAGTGATCACAAAGTCTGTAATATCTTTGGAGTTGGAATTATCATTTCGATGATATGATCAAATTGTTTGATCAGAAAAGAAGAATTATGAATTCAAAAGGGTCAGTGGGAGTATCCAAAACTGACATCGGTTAAAATATGGTTGAATATAGATTTCTCCATGAAAGACATAATGCGGACGTCCTAAAGATTTATAGTGATAGATGCAATTGGATGCTTGTGTTTTCATAAATAAAGTACAAGAGAGTTGATGCTGAAAGATTTCAATATAAAAATTTCGAAGAGGGGTCTGCTACTCTCTCGGGCATAGTCGTATGCCATAATATACTTAAACTGATATAGTTATTACTGTGATTGTCACGAGTAGATATCAGTTGTATCCAGACTATGAGCGGTGGATTGCTGTGAAAATATCCTTAAGCTCTTAAGAAGAACTGAAGACATGTTTGGAGAAGGATCAAAGCTAGGAGTGGGAAGATACACCAATTCAGATTTTATGTCTGATATTGATGGTAGAATGTCTATATCATGGGAGTATTCCTATATCGATATTTTGAAAGAATTTTAAATAATCGATCAATGAAAGCTGAGTACACTGTAGATGTGTAGGATGCATTCTGATTTTAATGTTAGTTGCAGAATTAGTTGTCATGCCATCAGATGCCATGATACTATACTACAAAGACAATGATACCATAGCCTTTGTTAAGGAGCCTAGGTCTTACCAGATATTCAAACACATAAAGCAGCAGAACATGCGACCACCTTAAGTAAAAATACATAGAGGTGCAAAGAGCAAACTCCACATGTGATGTGGATGACCCACTGGTAAGTCACTTAGCTAGCCTAAGACTATAGCTTGTCTTGTGAAGACAGAGCTTGGTACATGGCAGATTGGCTTTAGTGTAAGTGGGAGATTGTTGGATATATACCCTAGAAGCCAACTTGGTTGAGACATTTCATATTTCTAGGACATGATTTTATATTTATTAAGCAGTTATATTACCATTCATATTTATGTATCCATGAATCATCCAAGGGATTAACAAAATGATGACACATATTCTCAAAGAGTTAAGAATTTGAGGCATATATTATTGATGGTTGATTCCTAAATTGTTCCTGATTATAGGATCATCATGGGGATGGTGATTGATCCGGATGGATCAGTGCACGGATTGCTTTCTTCGGACAGATGAATCTCGAGTCTGCAGTGTAAAGACATTAGAGAAAGAGTGCAAGTAGTTGTTAGAGAACAACTAGCACTGAGCATAACTAACACGAGAAGTCACATGGATATCTACTCACTCGTTAGTGACTTTCTCGATGCTGCAGTTGTATGACTGTCCTTTGACCTGAGATGACACTACTGCTCGCAGTGAGGCTGTTGGAGTTTAACTGACACATTAACATGGATCTCAAAGAGTCCTTGTAGTGGATGTTGGCGATAGTTGGTCCACTGTAAGAGTGGGGTGTGCATCAAGATGGGATCTATCGATCCTAGTAGAAAGGAGTAGTCCTATAGAATTTAAGAGACTGAGTCTTTAAGTCTATGGCCATAGTAGTGTGATTGATGGAAAAAATTTTCATAGAATCATATATAGACTTAAGCTGATTGAATCTATCATATGACCGATATTGAGGTTTGACGATTTATCCATGACCTGCTATCTAGTCAAAACTCATGATAAAGAGACTGAATCACACATTAACTACATCTAGAGGTTCATTTCAATTTTACTGAATTACCACTATATACTGCTAAGTGTCACTAGTGGATTGTGAGAGCTCACTAGGATTGTTCTGGATCGACAATCCTTATTGAGTTAGAATGAAATTATTCCGACCTATTAAAAATAGTTTCAATGATACGATGATAGAAATCATTGTATGTCTCACTATCAGATAGAATTAAACCTATGAGGTCACACAACAAAGGGATTAGGTCTGGAATAAGTAATTGAGCTTATGAAGTGTCAATTGGGTTTACAGAAATCCCATGGGTTCATGGTAACCTTGCTAGCACATGGTTGGATCCAATTCCTCTTTCCATTAGGATTACTTATTTGATAAGCTAATTCTAACTTAATTACCTGCTAATAACCTATATGAATAAGATTTATGAGACTTCAATTATTATGTGTCTAAGGTTATGAATCACATAAATTAAGGGTACAAGTCCCTTATGAATCTCTTTGATAGTTATTATGGGCGCCACCTTGATTTGATCAATTTGGACATGTCCATTGATTAAAGGGCCTTTTATTTCATATGGGGCATCTCTTGAGTGTGTTTTGGGGTGTCTAATTATGGGTACAAGGGCTCCAATAATTGGCGCCTAATGGGCTTCTTAATGTAAGTTGGATAACTTAAGTTAATAGAAATCCTAATGCAAGTAGGATTTGTATTATGAGATTGAATAGGATTCAATCCTTATGTCTATTTAAAGGGACCTCCCCTAAGATCCCATGAGCATCCAAACCAGCAACCCCTCACACCTAAAGGCTCTCCCCACACCCTCTTTTCTCCCTTTTTTCTTCTCTTGGCGTTCTACACGCCCTTCCCTTGGGACGCGCGTCCCAAGGTATTTCATATCCAAAAGAGTTTAGGTATCTCTTTCTTGCTAGTTTCTAACATCTGGTAGCAGCACATAGCAAGGAGAAACTCTAAAGAAAAGAAGAAGAAGATCAAAGAGAAAGATCAAGTATTGATCGTGATCCAGGCTTCGTTCAGATTCAGCAGGCTGAATTTTGGAGAACCAAAATTCAGATTAAAAAAGACTGTTGCAGGCTGATTTCGAGTGGATACTCATAGAGGTTGGATACTTGTGCGGCTAACAGAGAGCTTCGTCTCTTCCAGATCTAGATTTGAAGAATGAAATTACGAAACAGGTATGTGATTTGATCACAATCTAAATTCAGCATATATCAATTTCAGCATATGAAATTGATCCATGTAATTTTATATTTTATACATATAAATTAAATTAAATTATTTAATCTTATTCTCCACTGTGGTGTTTAAAAAATTAAGTTTTGAAACACATATGCATGCTTCAAATCCCAAAATTCCAACATTCTAAATATGGGTTTCTCCAATAACATGTGAGATCGTCGAAGATCCAGAATTTTTATATTTTACAGACACATAACTTGATAAGTATGAGCTCACACTTATTGCCAAGAAAGCTCTCTTGGGTATATTGTTATCCTTTCTTGATGCATAAGTCTTTAAAAATTTGGCATAGATCGAAATTTGTTGGATCATGTTTAGAAGAGAAATATTTATTTGGATTTGTTTAAACACCTCTAATATTTTATCTAAGTGTTCCAATTGTTTATTGGACCTCAGTCGGTTTGAAAAAGGAGCTCTAGGAGTTGTGGGATCTGTGAGCGGACTTGGTGAATTATTAGTTTCAGGAGCTTGATTTTGTAAGATGGGTTGTTCGTTGGGTGACTCGACAAATAAGTTCTCTCTAATATCAGATGTACCTATCTTGTTATCCACTTGTTTTCCGACTTCAAGGTGTGAACAGCATTCACTTGGTTAACTTGATTTTCATATTGGGATCGTGGACCGTTCTGAGTTCTTGGGTAGGATTTAGGTTAGCTAGGCAGCCTCCTTCATTCTTGCTCACTCATGGTAGAGACTAGCTGACCTACTTACATTTTTAGATGGGCTATGACTTAGGTATTAACATTTAAAAGCTATCCCATGGTCTATATAAAGTTTCTCAATATAGCATTGGTGTCAGCATTGGATTTTGTCAGAACTTCTAAGCTTTTCTCTAGAGAGTTAAGTTTCTTATCATTATTATTGAAGCTTGGTGGGTTATTTATCATAAGGTTAGATCTTGGATTTGACTGATTGAAGCTAGGACCACCTACATTCGGGCTCTGCAACCATAAAAGTTTGGATGATTCCTCCATCTTGGGTTATATGTGGGTGCATAGGGGTTATTCATTGGGTTTCGATATGTAGCATTTATTTGTGCACACCCATTCTTCACTGGGTTCATTAGGAGAGGATATTTTTCAAGGACATGATCTGGTGCACTGCACCCATTGCACATGGGTGCGGACACTTGTTTATACTGATTGATTTCTAAGGTTCTAAGGTCTCTAACCTATGGATTAAGATTGTAATTTTGGCCTCTGCAGTCAGGGATGTCGGCATTTGATGCATTCCACCTCTTGAGGGTGTGGATCTTTCTGGCTCCCTAGTCGTTTTCACTATAAGTTCTTCTTGACTAGATCTTCTAGGAATTGTCAAGTCTCATTGGTTCTTTATAAATGAATTGACCCTGACATATAGACTCCAACATAGTTCTAGAATTTGAGTCCAGTCCTATGTAGACTATTTGACATAACCTCTAGGTCTCTATTTCATGGTGTGGGCATTGGGTCAGGAGGTTCTTAAAGTGATCGAAGTATTTTCAAAATGATTCGCCAGTTAGTTGGTAGAATTAGTTAATCTCATTTTTAATTCTAGCTATCTTATAATGGGGGAAGAACTTCTTTAAGAATACTCATACAAAATCCTCCAAGTCATGATAGATTGATTTAGCAGGCTGTATAGCCACTTTTGGCGTTATTCTTAAGGGTGAAATTGATTAGTCTCAGTTTGATCTCATCTTAAGAAAGCTATTTCAGCCTCATGATTGCACAAACCTCTTTAAATTTCTAATGAATATATATGCATCCTTTATTCCAGTAAATTTTGAAAGCATATTAATACTCAGAGGTTTAATTCAAAGTTATGTGTAGTAGGTTGGGCAACTAATGCAAGAAGGTTGGATGGATCCAACTGGATAACACAAATCCTTAAAGATTTGGGGCTGATTAGTTTTTTCCATTTTAAAGACTTGAGGATTCAAAACAGGAATCGAATTAATTCTAATTAGTCGACCCAATGTCCTTCTCCATGAAGAAAGTGAAGAATTCACTTTGTCTTCTATTTTTTTATTTTATTTTTTGTTTATTTTTTTCTAGCAAATTTTTAATCAAGAGAAGAGAAAAGAAGAAAAAGAAATCTTGACTAGGATTCTCCTAACTCTAGACAGCTCTCAATTATTAAGGTTATCTTCAAGTACTTCAAATTCAAAATCGGCTTATCGAATCGGTAAGATAAGTATAAGATTGGTGGGAGGCTCCTCGTGCTTTCATAACGGGCCTAATTAAATAACCATCTTTCTTCAGAACATAGTTTCTGGACTACTTTCTTAGATATCGACAGGCCAACCAACTTGAATCTGATCCAACTCTTGGATTCTCTTATCCTAATGAGCTTGGATGTCCCTAGGATTGACGTCTAATTGATTTTATTTAAGGATTAAGGTTAATACAAATGAGAAACTTATTATGGGCTAAGAAATATGATGAAATCTCCATCTTATCTTGTTTAAGTTTGTGCTCTTAAAGTAGTTTAGATATACTTATGCACCACTAATAAGAACAAACAAGTTTCAAATAAAAACTACTAAAAACTAAGATCTAGTATGCAAAAAGAAAGGAATAAGTTAGAACACGTAGCTAGCTCCAAGCACTCACCAACTTAGTGTAAAGCAAGATAAAGAAGACAGATAAAAACTACTAAACTAAATAGCACGAAGAGCAAAATTTAGATATAAATTAAAACATGCCAATTCTCTAGCAATGGCACCAAAAACTTGATGTATCTTAAAAGTAACCGCAAGTGTATGGTGTGCAAGGTAGTACATTCAGCAAGTACAGATCGATCTCACAAGGAATTGGATCCTTTTGTATTTGTATTAGATTGTTGCTCAGACGAGCTTTGACAATAAGATGATGATATATATTAAAACTAAGATGCAGAAAAGAAATAAATATAGAAAGGCAATATCTAGAAATCTGAGATTTTTGAATCTACTAATCCCTTGATTTAGGTATTTACTTGGTTGATTTTTTTTTTTGTACTCAACATTTCTTTTTAGTACATGATACAATCAAGCATAGGCTATGAATAGCTAGAAAAGAATAGCCTATCAAACTTGTTCCCATGCACTAATTAAATTACTAACCTTTTTTGTACCAGAATAAGCATAGACCATGAAAGGACTTAACCTAAGTATGATCTATCAAACTTTTATTGCACAAGAAAAGGATGATGATGATTCTCTACTTTAGCCACCTATCTTTGATCATTGCATCAAGCATAGGCTGTGAAAGAATTTTGACCCAACTATTACCCATCAAGATTGATCAAGAGAGGAAGAAAAGTTGAGATTCATGAAGAGAAGATCTCTTTAAGAAATAAAAATCATCCATGTAAATATCAAAACCAACAGGGTTCTAGCTTCATCGCAAATCTCAGAGGAATTACTTAGCTGGACATAATTTTAATAAAGGTGTAGGAAGAGATTAAGAATATTTAAAGAAACTATCCTAATGCTGAAACTAAATGTTACAGAATTTAGCTCATATAAAACAAAGAAGATTTATTACTGAAAATTAAAATCTTGATTACAATAAACTCCCAACTCTCAAGCCATTAAAAAGACTTAGAGTTGGATTCAAAATAGAAAATAAACATAAAAGGAAAGAATTCACCTAAACTAGGATCTCCTTTCTAGCTCTTTCGCTCCCTCCTTTGGTTTGGGCCAACCTTTCTCTGGCTGACTCTCCTTCTCGTGTGTTAGAAGGGTAAAATAATAAAACAAGTGGCTAAAGAACCTAAGGGAGCATGGAGGAAGGGGTGAGAACAGAGATCATTCCCAAGATGAAGGTATGAAGGCCTTTTTATAGGTGTTAGGAGGGAGGAGATTTTCATACTTTTCCGATATGGGATTAATGATGGAACAAGGGCCTAAAGAGATGGATGGATGAGATTGAAGAACAAAAAGGATAAGGCAAGAGAGAAAAGCTTCCGTTCAATCCAAACTCTTCATTCTCTAAAAATTTCAAAATAATTCTTTCTTTTTCTGCATTTGCATCCTCCTGTTTGTGCCTAGTGCACTGTTACGCACGTATTTTTCACGTAGACGTCTTGTCGTGCTCAAGTCCCAGCTTGCGCACCCGTCTGATTCCACGCCAACAATGCCCACTAGCCCAGCCACTCGCACGCGCATCCATGCTCCATACGATGTCCACCGCTTGTGCCTGGTCCAGCATCAAATGCCTTGCCATGCATGTTCAAATCTCAAGCATTCTCAATCTTTTGTATCTCCCAAAAAAAATCACACATCAAAGCCTACAGGTCCCCTCTTAACTCTCCTCCTCACGTGCTCCCAAAACAACACTCCATGGGTTCCACTCTTTTCTCTTTTAATTTTTTCAAATCTTCTATCAAAATCTTTCAACTTTTAATCCCACATAGTTCGCATCCAGCGTGCGTCTACTCCACATCCACATATCTTCTGCATGGCATGCTCAAGCCATGCACCATTCTGAACTACACCATATGTGCATTTCTTCCACATCCACATAAAGCGAGCTTGAGTTTTATTTTGGATTTGATAACTGCAAATGTTGTACGTCTTTTCTGGTTGGTTTGTGATTAAACTTTCATAATTATTAATTTTTAAAAATATAAAAATATCAAATACTAAATAATAAAGATTAAATAATATATATTTAATACTTTTACATCATGTTTAATGCATTGATCAATAAGTAGAGCCCCTTTTAGTATATAGCATATATCTCGCATAATGCGCAGGATGTAGCTTTTCTCTTATTTTTGGTTGTTCTTGAAATATAATATAGAATACATATAACATAATGTTTAAATAGAATAGGATGTAATGGATCTAAAAACTAATTATTTCTAAATAAATTTTGATATTAGATTATGATATGATATTATTGTACAAAATTTTGATAGTATACACACATCCATTGATATAGTATATACTACAATAAAGTCATGAGATCATGAAAAAAGAAGATCGTGATCTAATCTGTGTATAGCAAAAAATAGCAAAGCATTACATCTAAGAAGGAGTACTTTAATGCAATATACCATGGTCATAAGCAATTACACTTTAAGTCGCATTATGATCATAAAAATGTAATAAAATTGATAAATATTACTATAATTTAATGACACGTGCTAAATATGGATTGGGTACAATGCCAATGAAAAATAATTTTCACCAGTAGTGGCATATATTAAGCAAATATAGTTGTTATTAGTATCATATATTAAACACATATAGTTACTATAATAAGAAACAAAAGTTATTACATCTAAAAATATTAAGTATAATATAATAGAGTTATAATATTAGCAGGTATGTTTTCACTTTTAAGTAAGATCACGATCATAAAATACAATAAAACTAATAAAATATTGCTATAATCTAATAATCCGTGAGGGATATAGATAGGGTATGGTGCCAAAATATCTTTCATTAGTGTTAGGATATATTAAGAAATATAGTTATTATTAATGTCCAATATTCTGTATTAATTTAGTAATAGGAACAAAGAATTATTTATTAATATAGTAAAGTAAGCTAATAAGCTTCTTACTAATATTATTATTTTATTATATTTGATAAAGAATTAAATTATATAAATTTTATTTATTATCAAATAAAAAATTCTATTAATAGTATTACTAATATGAGTGTCCATATAGTGAATACAGAGCTCTATACAAGTAGATCCTTCATTGTAGCACATATACTAGCATATAAACCGTGCAATGTATGAAATATAATTTCTTTCTTTTAACTATTCTTGAAATACAATATAGAATCAATATAATAGAATAAATAACAGAAATATAATAAAAATAATAGATATATTAGTCTAATTATTTTGAAGTAAGAACCATCATAATAATATTAGTAATATGTGTGCCACAGTCTACATGATGAATGGAAAACTCAACACAAGTTATGCCTCTATTTTAGTTATATATAATATATAATAGATATACTAGATGACACAATATATAATAAAATAGAATTGATTTAAGAGTGCCTTGTATTATTATTATCCAAAGTAAAGATTATATTAATAATATCATTAATATGGATGTACACATGATAAACATGCTGAGCTACCATTTTTTTAAACATGAGCTACCATTTTTTTTTGTGTGTGTGTGTGTTAGGTATATTAGATTAGATTGGGGCATAAACTTTTCGAACTTAAAAGTCTTAAAACACCAAGAATTTCTAAGATAAATAGATGAAATTTTAATACACAAAAGAAGAATGCTGTTAGTTTTTTTTTTTTCCTGTGGGGGAGGAGGTATATAAAAGCTATGCACCAATAATTATCTAATTTTCATCAGGAAATATGCACATAAAGTAAAAGGCATTTGCTTGGTGCAATGATAAAGACTTAGATCGAAAGCTATGATTTCTTACACATTGCTTACTTATCTAACTTTTATTTGGTACCTAGGTATTCCCTTCATTTCAATATCATGTGTTGAGCTAAGATCATTGAATTTCCTCGATCATCTTTTTTTTCTCTTGATCAAATTCTTTCTTTTTTAATCCTCATTTTTTTCCTTTGAGAAATATGAGAGGAGCACCTCAATGGATTCAAAGGCAGAATATTCCCTATCATGAATGCAAAGGAATTATGAAACAATAATTGTAATCTAGTTTGCAATACTTAACTATAAATAATTGCTAATTTACGATAATATTCTCAATAGCTAGAATCTGCCAAACTTCTCTGACTTCCAATCTTTCTCTATTCCACATATCTAATAATATTTATACTATGTCTTTATTTGTTGTGGTTGGGGAGTTTTCTATCTGGAATTGATACACAACTGATTGATTTTCTTTGAATATCTCTGGCTTTTTTAGATCTCAATTCTTACCGAACCATGCAAGAATCATAAAGTCTAAGAGGGAAGATAAGAATGCATTGCTTTATTCTTATTGAAGTTTGATTCCTTTTCTTGTTGGCATTATTATTTTGGAAACCTCTTGAATATTTATAACTTCCCCATAGCCAAAGACTTTTAGGGGGCATTTGGTGTGGTGTGATGACCCACATGTCAATGATGATGTGAACCTCTTGGGGATTTAGTCATCAAAAGCTTTAATTCTACACGATATGTGTAGTCTTAAAAAGATTGGGTACAAGATGGGGTTGAAACCGTCATCTCTAGTCTTATACCTAGTATTGATACCAATCGAAGTGATAACATCAGTGGGCAAGGCCACTTTCTTAGAGGGTCAGAATCCTCCTTAATAGATGAAATATTTATATTATATCAATACCAATTGAATCGAGGTTATTAGCTGTCAATTTAAACTTTTGATATTTTCATAGGTCAATTATTTGCTCTATTAGTTATAAAAATGGTAGCTGCAGAATCTGCTATTGCATTAGTCATTTTCATTAACACTTTTTGAGTCCGAGGAACTATTTCAATCGAATCCATAAATTATATTCAAGGTTAAAGAAGACTACAGAAGAGTTACCAAATACAAAGTTCAGTTCTCCTTTTATTCTTTTCTTTCTCTTCTTTTCTTTTTGGACTTGGCTAAAGAGAATGGGATCATCTCATTTGGTTGTACCATAATGATCTTGCATAGTAGTGATTCCAAATCATCCCCACTCTTCAAATCACCATCCAATCCAATGATAAAATTTACCTTTGAGAACAGGTTTCCAAGATCACTCACTAAATTTGGAGACAAAATATCTCACAATCTAGCAGAAAATATGGTATATCAATATAGAATTGATATATATATATATTATAATATATATTATTAATCATATTATTTATATTATTAATTATATTATTAATTATAATAAAATATATTATTGCACTTTATATTCATATTATGAAATTATTTAATATATTACTTCTATTTTTCTTAATTACTTAATAAATAAATATTAGTATTAAAATAATGATATATTATAAGTATAATAAAAATATTAATTTTATAATATAATTGATATATTTTTTTAGGATTAATATTTATATGATTAATAATATACTTTATGAAATATATAGTAATATATGGATGGTGATCTTGGATTTTTATGGAAGACAAAATAGGTTACTTGTAGATATTGGGTGATCTTTAATCACTGAAACAAAGTATGTCAAACATGATGATCTTTGATTGTTAGGATCATATTATCTTGGTATAAGAATCACCAATGATCTAAGATCATCTTAATGGTCCCATTTGGATCACCAATTCCACCTTAATATCTAACAGTCGACTGCATGAACACCAAATTTATGTAGGGATAAGATATCAATGATGTTGCAAAGAAGGAACTAGAGGTGAGTATGAAAGGTGAGCAAACTACATATTATGCATCTATTGGATAATGGCTATAATAACCTAGTCCTTTGATCATCCAAAATAAAATAAAATTTTTTGTATGAATCTCAAAGCATGATCGAAAAAAGAAAAAAGAAAAAGCTCATGCATATGGTGCTCGTGAGGCAAGGAATGGAAGACTCCCAATGGGAGTCTCTCTTCTCTGACTTTATTGGAGAAAGGAATTCAAGCTTGCCGAAACATCCTTGAATTTTGGCCTATAAATAGGTTTATTATCTTTGAGAACTCCATCATGAAAAACCTCTCATCACTGCTGGTTTTGAGTTTTTCGTTGAGTCCTTTCTTTGGGATTTCACCGAAAGATCATTGGCTCCCCCTTATTCAGCCTCACCAAACCTAGGTAAGATAATTAAGGCTTTATTGCTCTTCTTTTTGGATATATTGTGGTCAATTTGAGCTGATGAATCATCGATTTGGACAAGAATAGAGCCTTTCCTCTTCCAAGCCTTTTTTCCTTGTTTACTGACCACCAACGACTATGGCTATCGCTAGCGTCATCTCCTAGTCAGTGTCGAGCCTTGCCATTGGCCACTAGGCTGAGTTCTTCAGCCATGGTCGAATATAGAGCGGAGGGAGGTGTTCGATTGCCCTGTGTTCATGAAGAAGGAAGAAAGGAAAAAAAATCTCTCTTCCCTCGCTCCTCTCTTTGCCTTCTCTCTCTACTTTCTCTATCTATAATTTTTTTCTTCATAGATTTCTCTCTCTAGAGATTTTATGGATCAAATGAAGGGTCCAGATACATGATAAGTTTGAGTTGACACTAGAAGGTGTCTTAAACTAGATTACGAGATTTAGGATCCCAGGCTAGCATTATGCAATCATCTATCATGATTTTCTATAATTTTTATCAGAAATCCTTGATGTTATAATTGGCTTGATGGTGAAAATTGGTTCTATAGGTGAGCAATCGCTGAGGCAAGATGGTATTTAAGTCGAAAATTTTGCTCCAAATTTGTAGATTGAGAAGTTTATCGATTACTATATTTGAATCAATCACCGATAGAGATAAAGACTCTTCAACATGATCATCTATATATTTATAAAATTAAATCTGCATAGTTGATGTATATTTTATGTCTATTAGTATACATATTATACATTATTAAATTGATATTGGTTGAATTATATTTAATTAGTATTTAATGATTACAGAGTAAAAAAATATGATTTAATATAATTGATGGGATGGATGGCATCTAGGTTAGTCGGTTATACAAGAACATGGTGTATATGCTAGGTCAATCTTGGACTGGGGTATGGTATTGTTTAGTCTGCTATAGACTAGAGTATGACTGTAACTAATCTAATACCAAAAATCAGATTATGACTTTAACAATATGCAGGATGGTGCTTAGACTATTTGACTATGCAAAAATATGATGTATGTGTATTGGGTCAACCTCGGGCTAGGATCAGCATTGTATTTGGTCAACCACGAGCTGGAGCATAATTGTAATTAGTCCAATATCGAAAAGATAAATATAAAGCATGAAAAAGGAGAGCATGTAGAGTAGTCAGTCATGTGTGAAATATGGCATATCAATGGAGAATTGAGATGTTTGGCCTGCTACAGGATAGAATAGTTGTGACTAATCTAGTGCCCAAATCAAATTAAGATAGTAAGCCATGTTTTATTGAAGGGTATCTAGACTAGCTGGTACATCTGAAATATGGCATTGATGATGTCAACTACAGGTTGAGATATGGTTGCCGACCATGGATGAAAATATGGTATGTGTTTGGTCTGCTATGGACTGGAGCATAAGCAGCTCTAGTCCAATGCTAGAATAAAATATTGTTTGGATCAGAATTGTATTAATTAGTCAATGATAAGTAATATAATTAAATTATTGTTGAATAGAATTATTGATTTATGATATTTGACATATTTAATAATATTATACATGATGATATTATTCAACTATCAATTAATAATGTATGAATCTTATTATTTTTCTATCAGTTATGTATATTTGTTAAAAGATATTTCATATCCATGCTTGCGTGAGTATAGGAGATTCTTACTGGGCTATAAAGCTCACAATCTTCTTTTTTTTCAGAGTTGCAAGATATATAGTTTCAGATGAGTTTAATTTGGAGTCTGAGTAATGGTATGATTTATAGGCTTTGTATGATCTCTACAGCTTCTCTTTAAGATTCATACAGCATTATCACGTGGCTGACCTGAGGGTTGGGTTTGGGCATGATAATGGTGCAGTAGAAAAAGGTTAGAAGAAAGAGTTAGCATAAGCATGTACTTGAAATGCAAGATCTTTTTCTGATTTTCTTATGCCAAACAAACAAAAGAGTCAAGTTTCAGTCCGAACCATGCATCCAACCAATCTAATTGGACATGGTATTAGTTTGGATAGTTTTTACATTTCCAATCAAATCCTATGGCCAAAAAGGCTAGTTGAGAATGGTTGATAGGTTGATGTTTAAAGATTAGGATAGAATGGATGATCTGATGTTTTAAGGTAAACTCAAAGGCTAGATTGTCTCTTGAAAGAAATTATTAGAACTCATGTATATAGTATTTAAGACTTAAGATTTATGATAACATATTTAAGGAGCAAGTTTGGTCGGACCAGGCCTATTAATTTTGAGTGAAATCAAGCCTAGCTCGACCCAACATGGCAAAAGTGATAGGACTCCCAACTTCCATGATACTTATATTTCGCCTTGATGACTTTTATCCATAATAAATTAAAATTAAGAATTAGTATTGCAACTATTTTAAAAAGAACAGAACGGCGAATTATCAAATCAAATAGACTCAAATTACCCTCCTTTTTTGTCTACAAATATCATCCCAAGAGATCAAATAAATCTCAGGAAAAGATTTAAAATTTTCTTACTTATAATTATCAAATTTGACTAATATTTTATTATTAGATTAAATAGGATAAACTAGAAAAACTATCAACTTGAGTTTAAACTTAAAATAACTATCCACTTGAGTTTCAAGTAAAAACAGCTATCCATTTGATACATAACTTAAAAGCAACTACCCAAATAGGGGTAAAATCATTTAATTATCCTTACAGTTATAAAACAACACTATACTATTATAAAGTAATACTATACTATTATAAATTATACGGTACTATTATAAAATAATATTACATTGTTGTAAAGTAATACTATAGTAAAGTAATACTATAATAAAAGAATACTATATTATAATAATGTAATACTATCTTATTGTAAAGAATATTGTACTAATATAATACAATAAATCAACACTACATTATTATAAAAGAATACTACATTAATATAATATAATAGAATATTGTACTAGTATAATATAATAAAATAATACTGTATTATTATAAAATAATACTATACTAATATAATGTAATACTATCTTATTATAAATAAATATAAAATTATGATAATATAATACTATAATATTTTAAAAGATATAAGGGTACAAAGACCATTTCAGCTAAAATGAATAATTATTTTTAATTGATGTTTCAAACGGATAGCTATTTTACTTGAAACTCAAGTGAGTAGTTATTAAAAATATAATTAAAATTTATCTTAATTTTAATTAATAAAATAAATTATTAAAGTTATTGGATATAAATATAGTCCAGGTTGGAGGATTTTTGTAATTATTAAAGGTCATTATTAAGGGCCGTTATTTTGGACCATGATCGAAACGCGCTCGCCCCCTCTTGCGCTCGTGGTTGTCGCTCCAACCCATTCTCTAGTGCTGCTGCGGCGAGGAGCCCTTTTCTCCATCCAGATCACGACGGCGCCTTCAACCCGCGGCCGCCGCCTACGATCTCCTTTCCTCTCCGCAATCGAGTATGATCATCCCACCTTTCCTCCACACAGAAACCCTAGCCCTCATTCATCTGCCTGCCCAACCAAACGTTAATCCTCCCGTCCTTCTGTCACACTGGAAGTGGCTTATGATGGCTTTATGAATCTTTTATTATTCTTAAAGGAACTATCGATTTTTAACTGGTTCATGTTTCTTGTTGATATCGTTTAGTCCACGGTGATACTCTATTAGTTTTTATTGTGTTCGGATTTTAACATATATTGGCTATGTAGATCTTTCTCGGTTTCCCTCTTTATGGAAAATAGCTGGAAATCGTAGCTTATATAGTATTTGGAGTTCGGATATTTCAGTATTTTGCTGGTCATGTTTTGTTGTCAGAATTCTTGTTCAGATTTATGAGTTGATCATAGTAAAAATTATCTGTTAAATCGAAATAAGAGAATTGATAACCAGAGAGAACGATTTATTGCGGATGCAACTTGACAAATAGGCAATGCCCTAGTCCTTTGTCTAGGGTGTCCTTCATAATGAATCATAGCAAATGACCGACGAAAATAAAAAGAAAGGAGAGATGAAAAAAAATGTAATAATGAAAAAGTGCCCAAAGAAAATAACAAAAAATAAATTTATTATGGATTTTAGTTCTAGTAAGAGGGGATTTTATATATGGTTCATATTTGTTAGACGCATCAATAACCAGTATATATGTCACTAGAAAAGATGAAGAAAAGGCTAAGCCAATAAAGAGAACAAGGAAAAGGGACAATGAAAAGAAAAAACAAGCATTGCAAGCTTGACGTTTTCCTCTTTATAGGAACAAGTTAAATAACATTTATTTATCTGTTAGTATTGCTGGAATAAACTGACTAATCCTTGTGCCTTAGTTTCTTTTGTGCTTAAAGTGCCTAATTGATATACAATGGTGCATTTGCTTTGCAATGAGAATTGAAATAAGAATGGATTGGAATGAGAATCAGAATGGTCATATCTCCCAATGTGTTTGATTAACAATTGGAATCAAAATCAAAATGGGCTTTGAATACCAAGAAAAGCAGGGATCGGGGCATTCTCATTCTCCCATATAAGTAGAATGGAAATGGGACTCCTAGCGAAATGGTTAGAATTGGAGTCACTCATTCTCATTCCCATTCCATAGTCCAACTCTGCTTTACAATTGAAGCTTGTTATCTCTATAATTCTTTGCACATTGGGCTGCAAGTTCATGAAAGTTGAATAGATGAGAAAAAAAAATATTATTCATTTACTCTTTATGCATATAGTTGGGATGTTTGAGTTTATGTTGTCCCGCTTCTATTCAAACTTTTGATAACTTTTGGTTTTGAATGTATTATCAAACAAGACTACTGTGGGATTTTATTGTTTGTTGTAAGTGTATGAGAAGAATCAGCATAGGAAATTTTGTAATATATGCGTACAAGTCAACAGATGATTCTACATAGACTGAGCCAAGCTTCTGATGATGCTTCTGAATTATTTGACTGGATAGATACTCTTTGGATGTGCTTCTTCTCAATGCATATGCTTGGAATTGTTCAAGAATCCTTTGACAACAAGAAATTCATGCAGTATTTGAGAATTTAGGGTCTTTTTGCTACTTGAAATGTCTGCTGTTTCTTCTGAATTAATTAAATGCGCTAAGGCTTTCTTGTTCTGTATTGAGTAGGTAAAACCGGCAGCATGGGCCGGAAGGCTGATGGTTTGTACATAAACTCCAAAAAGTTTGGAGTTGTTGGGAAGCCTTGCATGAAGGAGATGCTGTCATTCCTTGGTTGCTTATCTCTGAACAAGAACAATGATGATAAATGTGTCCGGCAGAAAGATCTCTTGCTTGCTTGTGCTGAAGCTCAGGTTTATCTTTCTTCTTTTTGCCAGCAATTATTGTGCCTAGCTTTACTATTGCATCACTTTTATTTGGCATTTTTTTCCATCAGAATGAATTTTTATTTTAACAAGCTTACTTCTCTGTCATTCATAATTCTTTGATCCTTATTGCAGAGAGGAAAGCCGAAAAATCCAGCGAGGACCATCAATTACCATTTGCAGCGTCTTGGCAGAGACAAGTTCTTATAGTTGACTTTTAGCATGTTATATTCTTAACATATGCAGAGCTTTTGTGGGCATCAGTTTCAGATATGGATGTCTTAATTGTTTGATTGTGGACTTCGTATTTCATTCTGATCAGTTGAGAGAAAGCAGATACTTGAAGTAGATCTGGTTCTCTAAGTTATTGCTTTCATTGTTGGTGAAGATATTATCTCATCAAAATTATAAACTTCAATTTCTAGCCAATACAATCATCTGATTAGGAGCTGCTGATAGCCGAGCTGGTTCCTATCAAGGTATCCACTGTCCAGTATACATTCCACAATAAGACATTGTGCTTGTGAGATGATTTGTTACTTCGTTGGTATTTATGCTGGATTAATGTTTCTCTTTGGCTACAGCCCCTAATATGAATGTGGCCTTCCTGGAGGTAACAGGAGTTAAATGACTCCATGACATTCAAGTGTAAGTACACATGTTAAATGACATGCAACTTAGGTTTTCGAATTCTGGCTTATGAGACATCAATATCTTTACTGGGTTTCTGATACCGTGTTGGGAGGCAAAAGTTCTAAAATCACCAAAGTATTGGATGCTTGACCATGCAATAGCTAAGATATCATTTCTACCAGCCAAGCACTGATTTTATTGTTTCATGATTGTAACTTCATAATTATTGTAAAATCAAGATCATGCTTTTGACTATATATGAAAATGCTTGTGACTAAGTTTTGGAGACATAAAATCAATGTATCAATTTTAACTTGGCATTTCCACAAATTTTCTGCTATTCCTTGCTTTTCGTTTCACCTGTTTTAAATAATAATAATATTTGCTATCAAAAATTCTAAAGGTTTCACAAGTGTTTTAAAAATAGAAGAGTGGGATCATAGATGAACTAAGTTTTCGGGACATTAAATCAATGTATCAATTCTAACTAGGCATTTCCACAAATTTTCTGCTATTCCTTGCTTCTAGTTTCACTTTTGTTTTT
>KE505022.1:559697-569852 GCA_000441515.1 Elaeis oleifera | reverse complement strand
TATATATATATATATATATAATTTGTCATGACAAAGTGAACATTTAGTTGACCATCATTTAGAATGCTCGATAAATGATAAACTTTATGTGAGACATGTAAAGACAACCCTGATATATAATATAAATTTATAAAACCGTTGGAGGCATACACAGAAAAACATAAGCATGAATAGCGTTTCATTCATTGAAACAGAGCGCATATCCATGCATGGCAGTGTGCCTTATTTCAGGTCAATACGCATGCAAATGCCTCTATGTATGCACACGTGAGGGTGCATGGGGAGTGATTGGTCTGTTTTTGTGTTAGAATAGAATAATTAATCAAAAATGCATTCCAATGTTTGAGCAAATACCTATATAAACATCACATGCACAAACCACGTATTTTCGCTTCATACACATGCTTGTGTTAAGATTTTCTCTCCATAAATCTCCATAGTTTTAGAGATTGTACAGTTGTGATATATTTAGTTCCTGATTTAGAGATTGTATAGTTGTAATATATTTTAGTTTCTTGATTTAGGGCGAATATATTTTTCCTAATTTA
This sequence comes from Elaeis oleifera, assembly GCA_000441515.1. Taxonomy (NCBI): domain Eukaryota; kingdom Viridiplantae; phylum Streptophyta; class Magnoliopsida; order Arecales; family Arecaceae; genus Elaeis; species Elaeis oleifera. Next base: position 569,304 of record KE505022.1, on the reverse strand, counting down.
GAGCTAATTAGTCTCCTAATTTCTAGCTCCATTGTACTCTATATATTGATGTGAATAATAAAAAATTATTTCTTCTCATTTTTCAGGTTGGTATCAGAGCCAATCTCTTTGAATCTTGAAATTTTTCACAAAATGAGTGAAAAATTTTGGAATCATCTGGAGCGAAATCGATTCCTGTTGTTGTTCAATCTGAAGGTGTTTTTAATGCTGGAATCGTTCTTACTGAATCAAATTATGATGTTTGGTCGCAGCTGATGGAGATGCATATTCCCGAAAGGGAGAAACTCTCCTATATTCGTGGTAAGACGAAGCAACCTACAGAATCAGAAGATAGATATGAAAAGTGGTATGCCGAAAATCAAAAAGTGAAAAGGTGGCTATTGATGTCCATGACACCAGAAATTATGATGAAATTTGGAGTGCTCTGTCAAAAGCCTTCTATGATGAAAGTGATGAGTTGCAAGTCTTTGCTTTGAACTAAAAGGCTTTCACCGCCAAACAAAATGGAAAGTCTCTCTCTGAATACTATGAAGAGTTGATTGAGGTTTTTCAAGAATTGGACCATCGAGATAAAGTGGTCATGAAAGATCCTAATGATATAATAGCATACCAAAAGTCCATTGAATGACTAAGGGTACATATATTTCTCGTGATTTTGAACTAGTTCATGCAGAGATTCTACGCAAGGAACCGGTTCCAGGTTTGGAAGAATGTTATGCATTATTTCAACGACAAGCAGTACGTCGTACAACATTGAAAGGGGAGTCTGGAAATTCTGAAGCTGCTGCAATGGTGACTCGAAACCGACCAAAGACAACCAAGGGTGCCGAAAAATCTACCTATAAATGTACCCATTGTGATCAGCCTGGACGTACCAAAGATCGTTGCTATGAACTTGTGGGATATGCAGAATGGTGGGATCATAGTCGAGCACCTCGGAAAAAGAATTCCAAGAGGACTCCAACTGCTGCTGTTGTTGAACAATACAGATGAGGATGTCACCGAAAAAGGCTCAGCATTGGTAGCAGCTACAAATAATTGTGGTAAGATTTTTAATGTTTCTACACCTATTTCTAATGATGCATGGATAATTATTTTGGTGCTACAGATCATATGACATTTGATTCTAGGCAGGTCACACATCTTAAACCATCCTCACAAAAATTCATTTCTACTGCCAATGGTAACGAGGCCTCAATTATTGGGAAGGATCTTTAACTCTCACCAATACTTTAACCCTAGATTCTGTTTTGGTTGTCCCATCCTTAGATTATAATCTTTTATCTGTTCCCAAATAACCACAGCCTTATCTTATGTTGTAATTTTTTGCCCTGACTTTTGTGTTTTTAAGGACATCCAAACAAAGCAGATGATTGGTTGTGGTATTAGGCGAGGGAAATTGTATTACTTGGACTTGACATCAAAGAGTTCTAACAAGTTACATCAAGTTTTGACAGTGGATAGCTCTAAGGGGGAGAAGAATAAATCTGAAATCTGGCTATGGCATCGATGTTTGGGGCATGCATCCTTTGGTTATCTCAAAAAATTATTCCCTAGTTTATTTGAAAGGTCGATTTTTCTAGTTTCCACTGTGATGTTTGTGAACTTGCAAAAAGTCATCGAACTTCATTTCCATTGATTTTAATAAAAGTCCTCTTCCTTTTATGGTTATCCATTCTGATACGTGGGTCCGTCCAAAATTCCAACTTTGGGTGGTTCGTTATTTTATTGATGATTGTACCAGGATGACTTGGTTGTGGTTAATGAAGTCCAAAAGTGAAGTAAACTTGTTATTTCAGAAGTTTCATAAAATGGTTAAAACTCAGTATAATGCACAGATTCAGGTTCTTCGCAATGATAACGGAGGAGAGTATCAAAACTCTGAACTTCAGCAGTATTTTGAAGCACAAGGAATTATTAATCAAACAACTTGTTCCAATACACCTCAATAAAATGGGGTCGCAAAGCCAAAAAATCGACATTTGCCTGAAGTTGTTCGTGCTTCATTAATCGAAGCCCATATGCCATTGTCCTATTTGGGGGAAGCACTTTTTTCTGCAGCATATTCAATTAATTGGATCCTCTCACGCTCCATTGACTTTCATACACCATCTCAAGCTCTTACTGATGCTGTGGTTGCCCTAATTGTCCCAAATTTACTTCCTCATGTCTTTGGATGTGTAGTATTTGTACATCTTCATAAGCATCAGCGCAATAAGTTGGCCCCACGAGCTCTGTGATGTGTTTTTCTCGGATATGCTATGCATCAAAAGGGTTACAGGTGTAATCATCCTCCAACTCAACATATGTTTATAACAATGTATGTGGTTTTCCATGAAGACTCAATGTATTTTCCTTCGAGTCTGAACTTCAAGGGGAGTACCAGAAGGAAATTCAGACTTTAGATTATCATGTTGTAGAGTGTGATTATCAGATGTTTGAGAAAAGTGATGTCGAGAAAGGTGATGTCAGTGGTATAACTTTGGATCTTGATGTTAATGAACACTTGGAAGCCAAAGAAGTAATTAAATCAGAAGATGTAAGTCCATCAATCGAAGAGTCGGAGCCCCTCACTAACATACCACACCAAGGATGTTCCTGATCTAGAATATGAGCTACCCAGAAAACGGCTGCCAGAGCGTCTCACCAGAGATATTCCTAAGCCTATATATGAACCTGAACTTTCTAGTAAAGTTAAATATCCCATGAGTCATTATGTGTCTAACCACTATTTGTCAGAATCAAATCAATTATTTGTAAATCAATTATCTATTGTAGCTATTCCTAATAGTGTGCAGAAAGCCTTAACTGACCCAAGGTGGAAAGCTGCTATAAATGAGGAAATGAACTCCTTGCAAAAGAATGAAACGTGGGATCTGATTGATTGTCCAGCAGGAAAGATGGAAAGCTGCTATAAATGAGGAAATGAACTCCTTGCAAAAGAATGAAACGTGGGATCTGATTGATTGTCCAGCAGGAAAGAAGCCAGTGGGATGTCGATGGGTTTACACTATAAAGTATCAAGCAGACGGCATAATTGAATGATTTAAAGCAAGACTTATGGCAAAAAGGTATATCCAAACCTATGGGATTGATTTCACAGAGACATTTACACCTGTAGCTAAAATCAATACCGTTCAAGTATTGTTGTCTTTAGCTGCAAATTTGGATGGGCCATTACAATAATTTGATGTAAAGAATGTCTTTCTACATGGAGAATTATCTGAACAAGTTTATATGGAGCTTCCACCAAGGTGTATGGTACCAAAAAGGGATAGTCAAAAAGTGCACATATTGAAGAAATTACTGTATGGGTTGAAACAGTCTCCAAGAGCATGGTTTGGAAGATTCACAAAATCTATAATAGCATTTAGATATCATCAAAGCAATTCTGACCACACTTTATTTCTGAAAAATAGCAGGGTAAGATCACTGCTCTCATTGTATATATGGATGACATGGTAGTTACAGAGAATGATCTAGAAGAAAGAAAGTACTACAGGAGTACTTGTCTAGAGAATTTGAAATGAAAGATCTTGGTTACTTGAAATATTTCTTGGGATTGAAGTGTCTAGATCCAAGAAAGAATTTTTTGTCTCAAAGAAAGTACGTATTAGACTTATTTCAAGAGGTCGGTATGTCAACATGCCAACCAGCTAATACACCAATGGAGGAAGGCTTGATGTTATGTGTTGAATCAGATCGAGTACTAGTTGATAAAGAAAATATCAAAGACTTCTAGGGAGGCTGATGTATCTAGCACACACAAGATCAGATCTTGCCTATGTAGTGAGTGTTGTCAGCCAATCTATGCATAATCCTGGAGAATAACATATGAATGCTGTTATGCATATTTTGAGGTATTTGAAGTCTGCTCCTGGAACGGGAATACTGTTAACTAAAATACGGACTATCAAGGCACAGATGTGTATACAGATGCTGATTGGGCTGGAGTAATAGATAATAGGCGATCAACTTCTGGTTACTTCACATTTGTAGGTGGTAACCTTGTTACATGAAGAAGTAAGAATAAATATTGTTACTCGCTCAAGTACAGAAGCTGAATTTAGAGGTATGGCACTTGGACTTTGCGAAGCCTTATGGCTAAAACCTCTTTTACAAGATTTGGGTTACCCATCGAGGCAACCAATTCGACTATATTATGACAATAAAACTGCATGTGATGTTGCTCATAATCCGGTTCAACATGATCAAACAAAGTATGTTGAGGTAGATAGATTTTTCATTAAAGAGAAGTTAGATGGAAAAGTTATGTAGTTGCCTAAGATTCGATCTGAGGATCAATTGGCTGATATCCTTACTAAAGCAGTCTCAAATCAAGTGTTCTCAAAATGTCTTAGCAAGTTGGGCATGCATGATATCTATGCACCAACTTGAGGGGGAGTATTAAGATTTTCTCTCCATAAATCTCTATAGATTTAGAGATTGTACAGTTGTGATATATTTTAGTTTCTTGATTTAGAGCGAATATATTTTTTCCTAATTTAGAGCTAATTAGTCTCCTAATTTCTAGCTCCATTGTACTCTATATATTGATTGTACACACTGATTCCAAAATTAAGGTGAATAATAAAAAATTATTCCTTCTCATTTTTCAAGTTTGCACATGCACATAAATGCTTATGGTCATGCATATAGATCGATATAAATGTGCTTATGGTATGATAGATTGATGGATGGATGGATGCATGTTACATGAACATGTGTGTGTGCATATACACATATATATGCACGCATATAGAAGATAAGAGAAGTTTTTTGAAATACCACTGGTTGCTTAGTCTCCAATTGCTTTTACCCTTCATCATAAGATTCATCATAAGACGATTTTTTGCAACTACAGCCAGTCCAGCATATCCAGGCTTCTCAGAATCCCATCCAACCTCCTGAAGCTTTTAACACATGAACATGTTGTAAGGACATTTATTTCAGATGTAAGGCAAAAGAGAAATGGTGACATGACCTCAATTTACCAACAAGAGTGTGCAATGGCATAGCAAAGAGAAACATCACAGAGAACAAGGAAAGAACCCAGAGAATAAGGTTAGGAAATTAACAAGAAATAGTGGCTGCTGTTATATATTATATAGCAACTCATTTCTTCTATTGCAAACATTAATGGATATATAACATCCTTTTGCAATATCTAGAACAGTTGAAGAAAATTTATTAGACCTATATAGCTCAACAAAATAACATCACAAGTAAACAAGGGGACAAAACCAATAAGTATGCTTTTTATGATCCTCTTTTGGCTAGATTATGTTCAATAAGAGATGATGACTAAAGTTTCTGTTAGTGTCCCTTTCTGATGAAAAGCATCTTTAACAATCCCTATTGCCATATAACAGGTATAGAGCATTACGATGCCCTTTCATTCTTCTCAAATGTTATATCCTTTAATAAAATTAAGCTCAACAACGCCCCCGGAAGATCAATTTCAAATATTAATTTAAAATTTGGGAAATTTAAAGTGGCATCCGATTATGATCATGATAGGCAAAGCTTTTCTCTTAAATTAAATGTGACAATGAACAGACCTACCAATTGCAAGACAATAATGAAACTAAAGTTTTGTAGAATCTAAAAAGAGTGCAACCACAACTTCAAAGTATAGCAATCAAATCCAACTAGATCAGCTCACATCTTTAGAATGCTACAGATAGATCAAGGACAACTCTATCATAGTAGTGGGATGAATCCAATGGTGATTTGAAGACTGCACACCATCATCTCCTAATCAGTAATATTCAAAGAATGATGTAGGAGTGACATGTCTATCAGAACCACGAATTGAATTACCCCTCACATAACTCATCATTTGGATGATGTGTTGTAGATGGAGATAGTGGCAGTCTCTATTGAATTTTATGATATTATATTTTTAATTCATGAGATGTGCATATATTAGATTTGCTCGGCAATCTTATTTCATCGGAAGAAAAAAAAAAAATAATGAACAACAATGTTTTGGAAACATCTAACAGACAAGCCTTTTCAAAGCAATTTTCAAACCGAAGACGGCAATATATGCCGACTTTACTTTTAAAGAGGTACGCTAGGATCGGTTCTCACAAAAACTCTCTCTTCGCAGCCGTCTTCGGGATCGCCTTCAAAACCTCCCGCTGTTTCTCCAACCAAAATCGGAGGAGCCCATGGCGAAGAACCCAATCCGGCCACTATCTCTGGTGATAGCGGTGGCCAGAAGGCTGTCCACTGCGTCGCTGGCGGCAGGAGAGACCCCCTCGTCGTTGTCGTCGGCGTTGGCGGGGGACAAAGGAGGGACGAAGGAATGGAAGCCCCTCTACCGCCGGCTCTCGGCGCTGGGCGGAGCGCCGGAAGGAAGCGTAACGAAGACCCTAAACAAGTGGGTGAGGGAGGGGAGGCCGGCGAGGGCTGTCGAGCTCATGAAGTACGTTAAGGAGCTCCGCAAGTACCGACGCTACAACCACGCCCTTGAGGTCACCTCCCTTCTCTCCATTCTTATTTTACCTCTTCTTTACCGAATGCTTCTATCTCTCTTCAATTGAATCAAAGTTTCAATCTTTGTTGATGGGACTGTATGCCCGAGCCCTGTTCGACTTCAGGTATGGCTAAAAAGTTATATCCTGTCTTTTATTGGGTTTCACTGATCGAGTATTGATGTTTTCCTACAAGAATTGGTGGTGGTTTCATTGGAATTGGAAGGAGATGACCAGTTAACATGGATAAATTTTGTTAAAAGTCTATGGAGAAGTTGCTAGTGGCTGAGGTTGTGGTCCTTTATTGGAATCAATAGAGAAGAAGGATTGATGATGCTGGCTTCTTATAATTGGGATGCGGATGGTTGGTTAAGGTTATTAAGATAAAGAAAATGTCAGCCTGTGCTTAACAATTGATTAAAAAGAGGAAAAGAAAGAGAATATATTAAAATTTAGTTGTGAAACACAGCTTTTACAAAGACAACATTAATGATAGGGACAATGAGACTGATGATATTAATTAGCAAAATTGTTGCAATCTAAACATGTTTTTGGTTATATGATGAAAATTTGAGACCAAATCTATTTTTTAAGAAATGAATGAATCATGAATTATCTGAAGAATTGCAGATCAGATAAACAACTTGTCAGAATAATGGGCTTCATACTTGTAGATTTCTTGGTTATATTATAAACTATCTGTTGGCATCATGAGATTTCTTGATTATGTTATAAGCTATCTGTTGGCATCATGACATTTTCATTTCCTTTATATATGTGCTACCCCACATGAAAATTGAACTGATCTTTTTATCTTCTTTTCTATGCACTCGTTCTTCCATTTCTGAAATTTCTTCTACTTAACTCAGTGTCATATTTGCTGTTATACAGATTTTAATGTATCCAGAATCCTTACATGACCAAAAATATTGTATACAACCATAGATGGGTCATAGTTGTATTTGAATAACCTACATAAGACATTTCATATTAGCAGGTCTTACTTTTCAAACTACACCCGTGGTTGAGGGCTGCTAACTCGTAGCACTGTTCCCCATTATGAGAGGCTTATTAGTTTATTTGCTGGTACTATACAATTTTGTTTAACTTCAGTTGTTTGCCTTTAGTTTCTAAGAATCTGCTTGTATGGTGTTATGTAGTCACTGTATTTGGCCATTGAATAATGAGGAAAATTTGCCAACACAACTTTAAGGCCCTAATTACTTTATATGTATTAGAATGCTGGCCATTAATTAGGGTCTAGGTACATGGCCAACACGGGAATATTGAGGTTATGATGTCGTACCAATTAAAGATTACATGATGAATGCTGATCCAGGTTTTATGGGCATGTTCAATTGAGATCTTCGTGGTAAGAAGAGGCATAAAAGTTTGCATAGGCTCAAGAAAAAATAGAAAACACTTTTAACAACATTGATGCAATGTGATGATGAATTTGTTAAAGCTAGAAGTGACAGAATGAAGTAACCATAGTTTAAATATCATAGGTTTTGGAAAGCAGACATACATTGTTTCTAAGAGGGGCTAAATTGGGACTGTTTGTGGGACCTACATAATAGGAGAAAACTTGAAAATGCAAAATCATATTAGGAAGAAAACAATGAAATGGTACATACAAAAGCCAAGAAAGACACATAGACATCCCACTCGTTAAGTTATATGCCAGAAATAATTGCTTAGATTGTTTATGCAACTTTTTTCTGTTATTAATAGGAAAAAAATCAAGAAATTAGCACACTGGTAAAGATCAAAAAATCTCCCTTTTTAATTCCAAAGGATCTATCAGTTAGATGTGATGGTGAAAGTTGTATGTCATATCGAGCAACTTTGAAACCTTAACCTTTGATTCAATGTATCCTCTATTGTTTCTTAGAAACAAAAAGTAGATTATGACACCCTTCTAGCCAATCCACTAAGTAACTTAACTCATCCATGTATATATATAAATGAATGAGTATTTGCCAACATTAAAATATCAGTCTACTATTTGCAATTAGGTGTAATAGTGAAAATTGTATGTCATATGGAGCACTTTTTAAACCTTTACCTTCGGTTCAATGTATCCTCTATTGCTTCTTAGAAGCAAAAAACTAGAATATGACACCCTTCTAGCCAATCCACTGAAGTAACTTAACTCATCCATGTAGACATATAAACGAATGAGTATATGCCTACATAAAAATACCAGTCTACTAGTTGCCTATATAAGAATATTATTTTTTACGTACGGTTGCATGCATAACTATGTCCATATATGTAATACACCTTTATTTCTATAACTTTTCTAAATCTGTTTTGATAGAGTCATCTTATGTTTTTAATGGCTTTTGTTCCAGATATTGCTTTGAATCACTTCATTGTCTCTTGACTATTGCAAATTACATTTTGTTGCTATAAATCTTTATTTACACATTGAATAAATCTCTGGATGTGTTGGAAATATTTAGGCAAATATTTGGTATGCATTATCCCCCATCTGCTCTCTCTATGAAAGTAACTATTATGATATGACTTTGGAAACCACTACAATGACAAGAAGTGGTTGTGGAACTGGTCTTTTGGCAGGGCAATCTTAATCTACCATGTACATATACTCATATGGAATCAGTTTATGTAGAGTCATACAGTAATTTGATGGAAAGCTGTATCTTTATTAATAATTTGGAATGCTTTTTTTTGTTAGTGATGGCACTCGATCGTGCATAGGGCCGGTCGGCCAATACCCATCCTCATCCTGCAATTAAAACCCAGGGTACTCACCCCATTACATCATGTCGGGTAAAGTAGATGGGATGGGTTGTGGCAAGTTGGGTCATGTTGGGTTGGAAAGTTGTCGCTTATAGCTATAATTAACGAGATTACAACTGCTATATAAATGAGAGAAGCTTGTAGCCTATTCACTTATGACTCAGTTTTTGATTCAAATAGAAAGAATCCTAGTGAACATCAATCACTATGATATATTCTAATAAGAAACAGTTCATACATAAATCAAATTAATCAAGGGCTTGGAAACAAATAAATAAAATAATCTACTATTGTGATCTTCACAAAATGTATATGTTTTCTGAGTTTCAACAATAACAAATTTTTAAGGAGGGGGG
>KE505022.1:531174-547786 GCA_000441515.1 Elaeis oleifera | reverse complement strand
TAGCATGGCCGTGTTATGTCCCGGATTTGGGGCGTGACAATATTGTTCAAATGTTTTAGGTGTTCAAGTAGTTTTGCCTCCATTGCATATTACATCTTCTTATTTGAGCAAGGCTAAGCTACTGTCATCCTTTATATCACTGGAGGCTTTGTTCATCTACTTAGTTAATCAACTTGCTTTCATACTTCAGTGTATTTATTGTTAGATGTTTAGTTATTGCTATGTTGAGCTTCACTGCTTCCTTTGTTAGATTTTATACCAACCTTTCCTACATGTAAATTGGTGGTTCTTTTGGCTTATCATACCATACATCATCTCATATCAGGCTTCTATGATTAATTTCTTATTCAACTTTTTGTATATAGAAGTACTCTTTCATGGCTATCATTCTACATCTGTATTCATTATACTTCATTGATTTGGTGTATCAATAGTTCGAGCAAATTTTGAAGCTTATCATGTCATGCTGTGTTATTCTCCCTAATTTCAGCTTCATTTTAGTCTCATGGAAGATCTCTCAGCTTTATAGATCCTTCTATTCCATAGATGTACTTTCAGCTTCCAATTATTCTCACTTTTCAGCAAGTTATTTACTACTTTGCTTCTTGAAGGCAATCACTGAGTTAGCTAACTTTCAATTTTTACATGCTCTTTTCTATGCTGTTGCTCCAAGGCCACAATGCTTCTATTTCTTCTTTTATTGTTATGATTTTTTGCATATTCTATAGGGTTATAATAGTTACTTTGCTTATGTTGGGTTTTGTATCTTAAGCCTTTGCTTCCCAATTAAACACATTGCCTATTTCTAATCTTCAAAGAAAAATGTAGCCTTCGTTTACAATTCTTATGCATCCTTTATTTATAAAATAATTAACTAGGAATATGTCAACAAGTTAGATTGTGAGAAAGTTGTTCAGTGGCATTATCATATTTTTCAAGATATGTTATTTTGGAAGAGCTCCTTTATTAAGTTTCAAATATCTCATATTAAGTGAGAAGGCAATTTGGCTACTAATTGGGCTGCTACTTATGCACTTATTGGTAATTCTTACTGTCTAGGACTATTATCATCTGGATTTAGTCCATTTGTTAGTGGCAGATGCTATTTCTATTCTTTTGTTCACTATGCATAGTATTTTTAGTCCTAATTATTTTATAGTAGTGTATTGTTCAGATGTTTCAGGTGTTCAAGTGATCTTGCTTCCATTGCATATTGCATCTCCTTATTTCAACAAAGCTAAGCTACTGTTATACTTTATATCGCTGGAGGCTTTGTTCATCTACTTAGTTAATCAACTGATTTTCGTACTTCAGTGTGTTTATTGTTGGATATTTAATTATTGCTATGCTGGACATCACTACTTCCTATGTTGGATTTTATACCAGCCTTTCCTACATGTAGATCAGTGATTCTTTTTGGCTCATCATACCATACATCATCTCATATCAGGCTTCTATGATTGGTCGCTTGTTCAATTTTTTTATATATGGAAGTACTCTTTCATGGCTATCATCCTACATTTGCATTCATTATACTTCATTGATTTGGTCTATCAACAGTTCAAGCAAATTCTGAAGCTTATCATGTCATGCTATGTTATTCTCCCTAGTTTCAGCTTCATCTTAGTCTCATAGAAGATCTCTCAGCTTTATAGATTCTTCTGTTTCACGAATGTACTTTCAACTTCAGATTATTCTCACTTTTCATCAAGTTATTTACTAGCTTAATTCTTAAAGACAATCATCGAGTTAGCTAACTTTCAATTTTCTGTACTCTCTTTCCTATGTTGTTGCTCTAGGGCCACAACGCTTCTTTTCTTCGTTTGTTATTATAATTTTTATATATTTCTATAAGGTTCTGTTAGTTACTTTGCTTATGTTGGGTTTTGTATCTTAGGCCTTTACTTTCTAATTAAACATATTATCTAGTTCTAATCTTCAAAGAAAATGCAGTCTTCATTCATAGTTCTTATGCATTCTTTATTAATAAATAATTAACTGGGAGTATGTGAATAAGTTAGATAGCAAGAAAGCTATTTAGTGGCATTATCATATTTTTCAAGATACTTTATATTGGAAGAGTTCCTTTACCAAGTTTCAGGTATCTCATATTAAGTGAGAAGCCAATTAGGCTGCTAATTGGGTTGCTACTTATGCACTTAGTTGTGATTTCTTACTTACTGATCAAGACTATTATCATACGAATTTTATCCGTTTGTTAGAGACAGATGCTATTTTGTTCCTTTTGTTCGTCATGCATAGTATTTTTGGATCTGATCATTTTTGTAGTAGTGTGTTGTTCAGATGTTTCATGTATTCAAGTGGTCTTGCCTCCATTGCATATTGCATTTCTTTATTTGAGCAAAGCTAGGATGTTGTTATCCTTTATATCATCGGAGGCTTTATTCATCTAATTAGTTAATGAACTGGCTTTCATACTTCAGTGTGTTTACTGTTGGATGTTTAGTTATTGCTATGCTGGGCTTCACTACTTCCTATGTTGGATTTTATACCAGTCTTTTTCTACATGTAAATAAGTGGCTCTTTTTGGCTCATCATACCATACATCATCTCATATCAAGCTTCTATGATTGGTCTCTTGTTCAACTTTTTTGTATATGAAAGTACTCTTTCATGGCCATCATCCTACATCTGCATTCATTATACTTCATTGATTTACTGTATCAACAGTTCAAGCAAATTCTAAAGTTTATCATATCATGCTGTGTTATTCTTCCTAGTTTCAGTTTCATCTTAGTCTCATAGAAGATCTCTTAGCTTTATAAATTCTCCTATTTCACAGATGTACTTTCAACTTCAGATTATTCTCACTTTTCATTAAGTTATTTACTAGCTTAATTCTTGAAGGCAATCACTGAGTTAGCTAACTTTCAATTTTCTGCACGCTCTTTCCAATGCTGTTGCTCCAGGGCCACAACGCTTCTTTTCTTCATCTATTATTATGATTTTTTGTATATTTTTATAAGGTTCTGTTAGTTACTTTGCTTATATTGGGTTTTGCATCCTAGACCTTTACTTCTTAATTAAACACATTGTCTAGTTCTAATCTTCAAAAAAAAATGCAGTCTACGTTCACAGTTCTTATTCATTCTTTATTAATAAAATAATTAATTGGGAGTATGTCAATAGTTAGGTAGCGAAAAAGTAGTTTAGTGGCATTATTATATTTTTAAATATTTATATTGAAAGAGTTCCTTTACTAAGTTTTAGATATCTTATATTAAGTGAGAAGACAATTAGGCTACTAACTGGGTTGCTACTTATGCACTTAGTTGTGATTTCTTACTTACTGATCAAAACTATTATCATATGGATTTTATCCGTTTGTTAAAGGTAGATACTATTTTATTCCTTTTGTTCGCCATGCATAGTGTTTTAAACCTGATCATTTTTGTAGCGATGTATTGTTCAAATATTTCAGGTGTTCAAGTGGTCTTGCCTCCTTTGCATATTGCATCTCCTTATTTGAGCAAAGCTAGGATGTTGTTATCCTTTATATCACTGAAGGCTTTATTCATCTAATCAGTTAATTAACTAACTTTCATACTTCAGTGTGTTTATTGTTGGTGTGTAGTTATTGCTATGCTGGGCTTTACTACTTTCTATGTTAGATTTTATACCAGTCTTTTCCTACATATAGATCGGTGGTTCTTTTGGCTCATCATACCATACACCAGCTCATATCAAGCTTCTATGATTGGTCTCTTGTTCTATTTTTTTTTATATATGGAAGTACTCTTTCTTGGCTATCATCCTATATCTGCATTCATTATACTTTATTAATTTGGTGCATCAACAATTCAAGCAAATTCTGAAGCTTATCATGTCAAGCTGTGTTATTCTCTCTAGTTTTAGATTCATCTTAGTCTCATAAAAGATCTCTCAGCTTTATAGATTCTCATGTTTTATGGATATACATTCAGCTCCAGATTATTCTCATTTTCATCAAGTTATTTACTTACTTGCTTCTTAAAGGCAATCATTGAGTTAGCTAACTTTCAATTTTCTGCATGCTCTTTCTTATGCTATTGCTCCAAGGCCACAATACTTCTATTTCTTCATCTATTATTATGATTTTTTGTATATTTCTATAGGGTTCTGTTAGTTACTTTGTTTATGTTAGGTTTTGTATCTTAGGCCTTTGCTTCCCAATTAAACACATTGCCTAGTTCTAATCTTCAAAGAAAAATACAATCTTCGTTCACTATTCTGACGCATTCAATATTAATAAAATAATTAACTATGAGTATGTCAAGTTAGGTAACGAAAAAGCTGTTCAGTGGTATTATTATATTTTTAAATTTTTATATTGAAAAATTACTTTATTAAGTTTCAAGTATCTCATATTAAGTGAGAAAGTAATTTAGCTACTAATTAAGCTGCTACTTATGCACTTAGTAGTGATTTCTTATTTACTGACCAAGACTACTATCATCCAGATTTGATCCGTTTGTTAGTGGCCGATGCTATTTCTATTCATTTTGTTGGTCATGCATTGTATTTTTAGTCCTGATCATTTTTTATAGTAGTGTATTGTTCAAATATTTCAAGTGTTCAAGTGATCTTACCTCCATTGCATATTGCATCTCCTTATTTAGCAAAGCTAGGCTGTTATTATAGTAGTGATTATTCAGATATTTCAAGTATTCAAGTGGTCTTGCCCCCGCTGCATATTGCATCTCCTTATTTAAGCAAAGCTAGGCTACTGTTATCTTTTATATCACTGGAGGCTTTGTTCATCTACTCAGTTAATCAATTGACTTTCATACTTTAGTGTATTTACTGTTGGATGTTTAGTTATTGCTATGCTGGACTTCACTACTTTTTATAGTAAATTTTATACCAGCCTTTCTTATATATAGATTGGGGTTTCTTTTGGCTCATCATACTATACATCATCTCATATTAGGCTTCTTTGATTGGTCTCTTGTTCAATTTTTTATATATAGAAGGATTCTTTCATAGCTATTATCCTACATCTGCATTCATTATATTTCATTGATTTGGTATATCAATAGTTCAAGTAAATTCTGAAGCTTATCATGTCATACTGTGTTATTCTCCCTAGTTTCAGCTTCATCTTAGTCTCATGAAAGATCTCTCAGCTTTATAGATTCTCCTGTTTCATGATGTACTTTCAGCTTCAAATTATTCTTACTTTTCATCAAGTTATTTACGAGCTTGCTTCTCGAAGGCAATCACTGAGTTAGCAAACTTTCAATTTCCTGCATGTTCTTTCTATACTGTTGCTTCAAGGCTACAACACTTCTATTTCTTCATCTATTATTATGATTTTTTGTATATTTTCATAAAGTTCTTTTAGTTACTTTGCTTATGTTGGATTTTGTATCTTAGGCCTTTGCTTCTCAATTAAACACATTGCCTAGTTCTAATCTTCAAAGAAAAATGCAGTCTTCGTTCACAATTCTTATGCATTCTTTATTAATATAATAATTAACTGAGAGTATATCAACAAGTTAGGTGCAAGAAGGCTGTTCAGTGGCATTATTATATTTTCAAGATATTTATATTGGAAGAGTTCCTTTACTAAGTTCAGGTATCTCATATTAACTGAGAAGGCAATTAGGCTGCTAATTGGGCTGCTACCTATGTACTTAGTGGTAATTCTTTCTTATTGATCAGGACTATTATCATCCAGATTTGGTCCATTGGTTAGTGGCAGATGCTATTTTATTCCTTTTGTTCACCATGCATAGTATTTTTAGTCCTGATTATTTTTATAGTAGTGTGTTGTTCAGATGTTCAGGTGTTCAAATGACCTTGCCTCCGTTGCATATTGCATCTCCTTATTTAACAAAGCTAGGCTGCTGTTATTCTTTATATCACTGGAGGCTTTATTCATCTACTCAGTTAATCAATTGACTTTTGTACTTCAGTGTGTTTACTGTTGAGTGTTTAGTTATTGCTATGCTGGGCTTCACTACTTCCTATGTTAGATTTTATACCAACCTTTCCTACATATAGATTGGTGGTTCTTTTTGGCTCATCATACCATATATCATCGCATATCAAACTTCTATGATTGATCTCTTGTTCCACTTTTTTGTATATGGAAGTACTCTTTCATGGCTGTTATCCTACATCTGCATTCATTATACTTCATTGATTTGGTGTATCAACAGTTCAAGCAAATTCTGAAATTTATCATGTCATGCTGTGTTATTCTCCCTAGTTTCAGCTTCATCTTAGTCTCATAGAAGATCTCTCAACTTTATAGATTCTCTTATTTCACAGATGTACTTCGACTTCAGATTATTCTCACTTTTCAGCAAATTATTTACTAGCTTACTTCTTGAAGGCAATCACTAAGTTAGCTAACTTTCAATTTTCTGCATGCTCTTTCCTATACTCTTTCTTATACCATTGCTCCAAGGTCACAACGCTTCTATTTCTTCATCTATTATTATAATTTTTTATATATTTCTATAGAGTTCTGTTAGTTATTTTGTTTATGTTGAGTTTTGTATCTTAGGCCTTCCTTTCCAATTAAACACATTATCTAGTTCTAATCTTAAAAAAAATACAGTCTTCGTTCATAATTCTTATGCATTTTTTTGAATAAATAATTAACCAAGAGTATGTCGACAAGTTAGGTAGCATGAAAGCTGTTCAGTGACATTATCATATTTTTATAATATTTTATATTGAAAGAGTTTCTTTACTAAATTTCAGATATCTCATATTAAGTGAGAAAACAATTAGGCTGTTAATTGGGCTGCTATTTATGCACTTAGTGGTGATTTCTTACTCACTGACCAGAACTATTATCATCCGGATTTGATCCATTTGTTAGTGACAGATGCTATTTCTATTCCTTTGTTCGTCATGCATAGTATTTTTAGTCCTGATCATTGTTATAGTAGTGTATTGTTCAGATGTTTCAGATGTTCAAGTGTTCTTGCCTCCGTTGCATATTGCATCTCTTTATTTAGACAAACTATACTGCTGTTATCCTTTACATCACTAGAGGCTTTGTTCCTCTATATTTCCTATGTTTGATTTTATACCAGCCTTTCCTACATATAGATCAGTAGTTCTTTTTGGCGCATCATACTATGCATCATCTCATATCGGTCTTCTTTGATTGGTCTCTTGTTCAACCTTTTGTATATAAAGTACTATTTCATGGCTATCATCCTACATCTGCATTCATTATACTTCATTGATTTGGTGTATCAATAGTTCAAGCAAATTCTGAAGATTATCATGTCATGCTGTGTCATTCTTCCTAATTTGGTTTCATCTTAGTCTCATGGAAGATCTCTCAGATGTACTTTCAGCTTCAGATTATTCTCACTTTTTGATAAATAATTCACTAGCTTGCTTTTTGAAGGCAATCATCAAGTTAGCTAACTTTCAATTTCTTGCATGCTTTCCTATCCTGTTACTCCTAAACCACAATATTTCTATTTCTTCATCTATTATTATAATTTTTATATATTTTTATAAAATTTTATTAATTGCTTTATTTATGTTGGAAGAAGCCATTGAGTGCCTGACGGCGGACTCGAGTTCGAAAAAAAAGTAACCCAGGAAGAAGTGGATGACGTCCTTATGTACGATCAGATTTTGACGGATATCCACCCGTGTGCGTACAGATTTTATGCGGATTTACCTCCGCACGGAGATATTATGAGTTGAGCTGCGCAATTATATGAAATTTTATACCGTTGACTGCTCTGTTCCTATAATTATTTCTATACGGATGTTCGTCAGCACGACTACTATATACGCGCGTCCGCAGCTGAGCGCTGTCCAGGAGAATAATTGTATATTCGCAAGACATCCGTATACGACTCTGCTGGGAACGGAGTCCGCATATATTCCTCATGAGGTGAAATCAAAGAAATTTCTCGCGCTCGTCGCCGCTTCTCTTTATAATGAAGTTTCCGCCGGTAAAATGAGCCCAAAATTACTACGGAGGGGAGGGAGAGATGAAAGGGGAGAGGCCGAAGCTTACCCTCGAAGACTACGTCGCTTTCTTCAACAACAAGCATGGGAGGAGTGCTCTCACCATCGCTCAACTCAACCAGGTCAGCTATCTTCTCCAAAAGCAGCAGAGATCTTTAGACATTCTTGCTTCGTCCTTCCAAAGAATTTGTAGATCTTAATCTCTCCCTCGTTTCTTGAATAATTTGAGTCAGATCGTCCTCATGCACGGATTCGTCAAGCTGCACCGGTGCCAAAAGGTCAGATCTCCAAAATTCAAATCCTTCTAATTGATCGATCTGCAACACTAGAACCACTCCTACACCGCGTCTTTTGTTTGCTCTTACGTTGATCTATTTATATCAGGCGCACATCCTGATGGCCCTGCGCTCGCTGGAGCTGATGCGGCCGGACCGATCGACACTGCGGCACCTCCCGCAGGTCACTGGAGCGGCGCTGTCGCTGGAGGATGTGAAGCGGGACATTGAGTCCCTCGGTTGGCAGGAGTGCCCCGTGGCCTCGGTGTTGAGTGTGGGTGAAACGGCGGCGATGGGGCCGTGCCGATCTCGTCCTCCCCGACCTCAGCCGCTCCACTCCCGCCACCGACCACCAGAAGAAGGCGAGAGGAAATGCCGAAGGGAAGAGGAAGTGGATCTCGATCGATGCTTCTGTCTCATCCTTTATCGATGGCTAGGGGATGCGTTTTGTTTCCCGTTTTCCGTTTCCATTTCTGTTACTTTGTTCTCTGATTCTACCCATGTTATCCATTGCTATTTCCGATGATTGATTGGTATGGCCTACCACGAATATTTTGTCCCGATTATCGATTTTGCGAAAAAAAGTGGTTGTGAATTTGTCGCACGTGTACATGCGCAAAGCATCGTCGTAGTCCTTATTCGCATGCTAGAATCGTGAGGTTTTGATGGATGGCTGTACAAATAAAACGCAGAGGAAGAAACCGTCTGATCAACGTCTAACTGCCCGCACACGCTATAACCTGTAACAAAGGATCAAATAGTCTCAAGCATAAGCTTGGAACCGTCTGATCAACGTGGCCAAACGGAGTGATTTCTCTACCAGGTGTCATATGGAAACAGAAGACGGCACCGCGGCACACCGCTCTAAGACTATATAATGCATGTACGCCGAGAAGAGCCAAAACACATCCAGTCGAGAGAGAGATAGATGAAGAGTGGGACGAAGATTACGCTGGAGCAGTACCTCAATTTCTACGAGGATCCATGGCGGGCCAACCTATTGCGCGCCCATCTCGATCAGGTACTTTCTCTCTTCTTGATTCTTCCTTTTCCCCAACTTACTTGATTCACCTTAGTTCTTTTCCTAATGCCTTTTTCTCAAGAACTTCCATTTCAAGAAGCATTGCTGATTCCTCTCCTCTTCTTCTTCTTTAAGATCATTGTCATGCATGGCTTCATCAAACTGCACAACTTTCCCAAGGTGAGCATTTCCCTTTCTCTGTTCTTTTTCCTATTCAAACCCTAGTATTCGATTTTGGTTCGGTTTTTCGTATTCCCTCCGTTCTTTCTTGCGCCCAGGATCTTGTACAGCGATACTTGGGTTCCATCGAGCTGATTCCGCCGACGAGGTCGACTCTGGATGAGGATATCTCGTCCGGCGCGCTCCTGACGGTGGCGGAGGTGGCGGAGGACCTCGCCGCCCTCGGCTGGCATGAGTGCACAGTCCGCTCCCTTCGGACCCTCAAGCCCGCGGCGGAGCTCGAGCACTTCACGGCCGTCGAGGCGGATCTCCCCTTCATCGCCGCCTCATCCACCGCCGACCAACTTCCCGCCCGCAACCTCGACCCCGTCGCTGCCGCCTACGTCGACCCTCTAGGGCTCCCCCGCCGACTTCGTGATCATGGGCAGGCGGCCAAGGTCCAAGAGAAAGCGCGTCTCCATCAACGCCCTCACCGCCGCCGACCTGTTCGCTACCTCCTCCCTGCGCACCGCGTACTCGATTCCTCCGCCGCCGTCATCTCCGCCTCCGCCGACTCCTCCACCGCCGTTATCCCGCCTCCGCGGACGCCTCCACCGCCGTCATCTCCGCCTCCGGGCACACCATCGTCCACGCCCCGATGACTCTGCCTCTCTGGTAGCCTTCGTACGGTGTGTGGAGGATTGCTTAACACTGGAACTGATGCCATCTTGACCGTCCAATACGGTTCGAGACATCCTTTTTGCCCTTCTTGCCGAAGAGTGATTTTCCCTTTCTTTTCTTTGTGGGCAGTGAGCGGGCTCCATGGGGTGGCAGGTGCGGCCTGCTTAATGTTTGTTCGTACGCTTCTTTACTCCGCTGGATCCACGCTGTGCCCCTTCAGTTGGAATGTGATTACGATGACACTTTTGTTTTCTTTTCTTGAGACCTTTTTGGGGTTTTCTTTTCCGAGACTTAAAGAATCAATTATGTGAATGATACCTACGTTTGTGCTGTTATACTAATTCTTTTATTTTCGGACTTATAGATCTATCTTTTGTTTTTAGAGCCCGTTGGTTGGGATGTATCTATAGTTCCCAAAAATTATTTATCTAAAAAATAATAAAAAAATAATTTTTATTATATTTAATTGATAATAAAATTATTTTAAAAAATAATATTAAAAAAAATACTTCATTTGGTTGAAGATAATCTCATAAAAATATAATAAAATTTATAAATATATTTTTTAATATAAAATATTTTTTTAATATTAAAATAATATTGTTATCTTCAATTAATTTTTATATAATCACTATAATCATGTAATTATGTAATATGTATTTTATTTTTTTATAAAAATTTTTATTAATAATTATAAAATATTAAAAATAAATTTTAATGATTATATATATAATTTTATTGAAAATATTTTTATCAAATATAGATTATTATCATTTAAAAATTTATCAAATATCCACTACCTAACCGTTCATGTTATTTATTTTATCTTTTTTTCATATAAAAATTTTTATCATTTATTTTTTATTTTTATATCAAAATAATAACCTGATGTAAAATTATTTTCTATATCAAATGAACTCTAATTAAATGGATCTTAATATAACATATAAACATGTCTTTTGCTACGCATGGTTTTTGAGACTGACATATGAATCATCTGTAAACCCTATATAATTCAATGTCATCGTCCTTGCACCGCTGAAAATATATCTGGCAAATTAGCACTCTCTCTTTTGATTAGGAATTAGCACTTTCTTTCGCTCTTAGGTTTTTAATTAAACACGTTTATGTAGAATATTGCATAGAGGTATCTATGGAACACTTTCAATTGCTTAAATAAACCTGATCTGAAAAAGCTGACGGATCACAAAATCTTAAAAATAATTTCTAGAATTGCAGCCTTTTCTTTCTTGTTCGCATGTTATACAGAATCATATTATCTAATTTCTGCTCTAATAAACCCAACCATCTGAACAACACAAACATTAGACTCTGCCTGCAGGCTAGCTGATATCCTTGATAACAGAATAAACGGATGGAAGAATAATTTTTAGCTCAAAACTGATATTTATGCAATTTTAGTCTTTCATTAGATTCATCAAATCATTTTTCAATACAGCTTCCTAAAGAAACAAAATAAAAGATGCATCAATCTTGCACTCCTCTTCAAAATGGATCAGCTTAATTTGATGGCATCATAACTAGTAACGGAATAATTTGACAGTTTTAAGCTGCTACACTTCTATAATGTTCTTTACATGAAGAAACGGTCAATAATGCCGTCCACGATAAAGAATGATAAGTTGGACGACTTTTCCTGAAAGAATGCATGAAGACCATGCTGAATACCCAAATGGGTGGAATCCACTCAAACGATCAATGTGTACAAAATTTTCTAGAAAAATCATGACTATAATACCTCTGATATATAATTGCACCAGTGTGACAAAATTATCTAAACATCATGAGTATAATACATAATACATAATACATCTTGTATATAATTGCATACTTTGTAATCCCAGTACAATATGCCTACCGTTGTCATCTTGAAATAGCTGAGACACTCCATGTAAATATGTACGCTCAAGCAATGGTCAGTAGCCAGTATTTCCCCTAACAAAGTATATAACTGGAAGCTAAGGATCAAGGCTGAGCAAAACATTTCTGTCCCAATCTCCATATTCTTCTAGAAGACTTAATTCTTCTGGGTTGAAAATTTTCCAAGACTTCATCCAGTGCTGATGCATCAAGAGACAATTTATCTCTGATGAAAGCATCCAAATCAAAGTCACTTGCCCGAAGACCGGCATTGTCTTCACTTCCTTCATCATTACCATTAACGACGGTGGTATCTGAAGCTTCAGTGGTGCTATTATTTGTTTCTTCCAGGGTTCTCAAGATCTCCTGCCCCTTTAAATTGGAGGTCTGATCCAAGTTTAAGAGTCGCTTTATGCTATCGAGAGCAGGATCTATGATGTCAAGAAAACCCATAACCCATGAAGCATCATCCACCACTTCTGTACGCTGTCAATATTAAAGGAATAGTTAATTTTACCTTGTGTATAAGGCTCTATTATTGTGTGGCTAAAATTTGAACGCCTAAAATGACAGGAAAAGGATATTTTTACTACTTCAGGCTTACGAAAGAAAGCTAGCAAACCATATGCGTTGGCTTTCCAGTGAAAGTTATCATTTATTTTCCTATCAATAAAAAGAAAACAAAGATCATTTGACTAAATGAAAATTTTCAGAAGAACGGCAAATTAAATCTAACTAGATTCATGTGAATAGTTGATAATTCTAAACTATATAACCAAATAAATATCAATATTTAAATTAAACAAGCTCTGCGTAATGAAACAACATTAATGATTTCAAGAAAAGAACAGAAAACTTTCACATGAAACTGAAGATGCCATTCCATTCCAAGTTCAAAAATGATCTAATGCACACGTAGCAACAGAGACAGGGAATGAAAATCATCAAGTAACGAACCTGCTGAAAATAAAGGTTCCGAATTTCTTCCGCTCGAATAGGATTACCTTGCTCCTCCTCTAATGATGCCCAAGTCATCCATGTGATGTAACTTTGAGAGTTTATGTTCAGTGAAGATCTAAACAATCTTTTAGCAACCGATAGATTACCCATCCTCTGCTCTAGGACTCCCCAAGCCTGCAGCACTTGACATTAGCCAAATTAAAAGGAATCAACCAATAAACATAAGCACTGGAAAGTCCATTTGTTATTTTGACTAAGATTGCTATAACTTGCCAATTGATCTTTAGAGACTGAAATTTTCAGTGTAGGACTGCAAAGCATTATTGGTATCTTTAAGTTGCCAAGCAAAAGATGGTAAATCATGCGCAAAGTAGCGGCTATATAATAAAACAGTATTGCAACTTGAAGAATCACGTGAAACAATGAAGGCAAAGTAGCGGCTATATAATAAAACAGTATTGCAACTTAAGAATCACTTGAAACAATGAAGGGGGTTACTTGATTGTTTGAGGCAAATAATACATACTCAAGGAGGATTCACTGATCTTTTATGTCGTGATACTATATTAAAAAAAAAAGAAGAAAGTTGAGCAATTCAATAATTTACCTTCTCTTCATCTCTCTTTACCATATATAAGCTCACAGAATGAAAAATGATGCAATTAAATGATGAAGCATAAAGCTGTGAAATTATTCAAGCATAAATCTGTAGCATCTATATATTCTTACTTGAAAACAGTAATTGAAAATTTTAGATTTCCTGAGATACCAAACTCCAAGTATCACCTGTTAAATCTAAAATATTGACTAACATGCCATGAGATCTAGAAATGAATATTTTATAAAAAAAAGGACTGCTAAAAATTTGCATCTAAAAGTGTATATCTATATTAAACTTGAATGAATTTATTGGCAGCTGCTTAATATTATTTTTTCTGTTAGAAAAGGATGGTTGGATTACTTCATTTTTTTTCCCCTTGTTTGATAAATATCGTCCTATTCACATGCAGAAAAGTTACAAAATCATTCTTCTTTGTAAATCTAAACCTCCCAGGAAATTTATTGTGGTAACCAAGCTAGCCATGGTGAGTACATAGAACTGACAAAACTAACAGCTATTGATGTGGTTAATTTAACTATGAATCTTTTGTATTGATTATTAAAATACTCCCTACTCCATATGCCATGTAATTTGTCATAAAAAAAAAAATTGGCGGTTTAAGTCAAACAATATAGCTTTCAGATTTGAAGCTTCTTAAAAGAGTTGATGTATTTTGTTATCACACCTGCTCCAGTACTACTTAAAAGCAGATTTTCTGCAAAGTCAAAAAGATATAACTTAGACAATCTTTAACTATCTCACCAATGGTTCTTGTATGGTATTCTTTTCTACCATCATAGTATACTTCATATGTAGGTTACATTCCATATTGGCATTGTTTGAATAAAATTTCAACTGAGTAGTGGAACTCCATTTTCTTCAGATAGTGCAATTTATTGCAGCTTCATTTGAGAAAAGCTGACACTGACTCTTGTTTGAAAAAGCAATCCAGTACAATTGTCTATCACTTGGCCTTCATTCTAATACTCAAAGTCAAAACTGATGTAGCACTTTGTTGGAATTTTTTGTTGCTAATTGGAAAAATATTGTGAATTCTTCTAAACTCATATCTAATTTTATTTATGTAATTATCTTAAACAAATGAGGCTTCTCACTGATTTTCACAACCATGCATGTATACACTACAACCTTAAGATATGCCAAGGACAACATAATAGACAAGTACGTGATACACCCTGCTCGGGGAAATTACACTAAACTCCTGATAATCATTTTATTGCTGATAAAATATGTTTTCTTCAGGAATTGCAAACTTTTATAGATTACATGCTAATCCATTATGTTTCACAAAAAATAAATAAATAAAAATAAATCATGTAATGGCAAAGGGTTACAATATGATTAAAGTAAAATAGAAAAACACCAAGACCCTGACTAAAGATGCTTCCCTTAAAAATGATTGGCAGCTACAGTTTTCTCCAATTATTTGATACCTGAAGGCAACGAGCAGCACTTTCACTTGTTGAATCAATTGATAGAGCCCTTTGGTAGAGTTCCCGTGCAGTGTTTATATTTCCTTCCTTCCACTCCATCCACCCCAAGCCTAAAATAATCCCATACCAAATTAAATTCAGCAGACTTCAAAAAGAACTTTATCACCAAATCCTAAGGGAACATGGTAGTCGACGTTGACTAGAAATACCTGCATAAAAGAATCACTGGGACTTTTGTCTATGGTCTGATTCTTACATGTCAAGAATTGCATTAAGGTACAAATATGGAACACGTCCTTGAGGGAAACAAAGATGTTTGTCAATCAAATGATTATTACCTCATTAGTTGCAACTATGTGAAACCTTACAATTTAAAAGAAGAGCTCTGTCTTGACAAAAAGATGGTCCCAAGTATTTGCTAAGGCAATTTAGGCAAGAGAGGGGCCTATCATGTAACTAATAACACCACTAGGATGCATAAATAAACATTGTCACAATTAAGACATATGGTCACACTAGACTAGAATATTCAAAGAAGCTCAAAAGATACAAAGAGCTTATGCTGTCCAATTAATGTCTGCCCCACAGTATATACACGTGAGTGATTAAATGGCTTTCATAAAAGCAAATTCTGAAGAGAAGCTCAAGATAATTATAAAATCACATGAATTGAACAGCTACATTTCTGATAAAGATATGAATATATAGAAGAGCAGAACTACTTACAACCCATACTGGTTGGTGTCTTGGGTCTAACTCAGATGCTCTTCTAAACAATACACGAGCAACATTTGCAGATGAATGATTGTATTCCAGCAAGGCAAGAGACTGAAGGATGACAGGATCCCTAGGATTTACTGCATGGCCAATCTTAAGAAGTTTCCTTCCTTTGTTAATGTCACCCTGACTAGCCTCAAATAATGCCCATATATGCCAGGCAAATCTGTTTTTGGACTAGCCTGGACTGCTCTCTGCACAGAAAAGGATGACACCAAATTGTAGATGTTTCACCATGAAAATATATTTATTAAATAAGAATATGCAGCAGTACAGCAAAGTCCAAATCAAATGAAGGAATTCAATAGAAGCATAAAGAATTATCTGTAGTATTTTAAAAAATTATACTAGGAGAAAATGAGACTGATACCCTGTTCCTATTTTCTAAAGCAGATAACAGCATCAACATTCGATCATATTCAATTTGGATATATTAAAAGGTATTATTTCATCCCATGATGCAAATAACTAGGTAGGAATGGGTGTCAGTTCATTGCATTGTGACAGCATGTCGGAAGAGTTAATATACAAACACAGAGAACAGAAGAAACAAACAGTTAATTAGAGAACATGAGGAAAGGACCTGTTTCCAAAGGCCTTGCTAGATGATCTAATAATATGATCTCAGCATGGCACATAGGTAAGTTGAGCACTATTATATTTATCCAAAAATCACCAAGGAATGATAATTAGCAAAAGAATAACTAATAAGATCAAAATAAGGAAAATGACAAGTGACATGTTGGTAGAAATATCAAATATAAAAAATGTTGGCTGCTCCAGCTTGCCATGGTAGATTGCACTACTAAATGCAACTATAATTTCTTTTTTCTTTTTTTTTTGGGGGGGG
>KE505022.1:516046-526653 GCA_000441515.1 Elaeis oleifera | reverse complement strand
AGATAAAAAATTAATTTAAAAAAAAGAAATATAAGGAGGAATTTTTTTAAAAAAAAAGCACGAGGCATGTATTAACGAAATGAGATAACCACACGTATTTAAAAAAAAAAACAACTTTTTCAATCCAAAGGTGCATAACATTAATGAGAGCAAGTATATTTTCAACATGAAACTCCCAGAAAATAGAGTGCACATTCAAGATTTGCCAATAACAATGAATTAAAGATAGATGATGAGGCATATGTTATTTTTGAACATGTCCACAACTGTAAGGCAGACGTTGCATGTCTTTAGGACGGTACTGCAACGAGGTTACAACAGGATAGGTTCTAATCATCAATGTTGAGGAAGCTAGTTTCAGTTTCTCATCAATTCACATCCTCAGAAGTCAGGATAATAATTTGCTACAATTATTACTGAATAGTTTGATTGCCTAAGAACGGATCCAATAACCATCCAGAAATGAAGATTACCTTGAGGAGAATCTCCTCAGCTTCTTTGAACCGAAAATTCCTTGTGAGCACCTTCGCTCGATAAAGCCCCAGCTCCAAGTTGATCGCAAGCGGTCTCTCCTTCGGCGCAACACCAACCCTCTCCGGCTCAAAAATAGGAATCTTCTTAGCAAACTCCGTAAGGCCCTCATCAATCTTAGAAGAAGACCAAAACTTCTCCTCACCCTCACTCTTCCCATAAGCTTCCGTCAAAGAACCAACGGCCTCCTCCGGTACCTCTTTCACCGGCCGTCTTACCGCAAGAAACCGCTCCGAAGCTTTATGATCTCCTTCTCTTTCCTCCTCATCCTCTTCTTCGTTCTCTTCATCGGATTCAGAGCAGAGGAGTTGTTCTTGGACAGGGGGCGGAGAGGAGGCCTTGGAGGAGGAGGGAGGGGTCTTGAGGAAGGAGATGGAGGAGGAGGCTCTGATCGAGACCTTAGTGAGAGAAATAGGTATATTAGGGTTGGGGTTAGTACGGTTTGGAGAGGGTGGAGGAAAGCGAGGGAATTGGGATTTGGGGAAGGAGAAGAGCTGCATTCCTCCTCCGGCGTCCTATCTGCTCTCCGTTCATAAACCGCACGGAAGGACCCCGCGGCTTTTGATCATGATTGGCGGACCTAAATTACATTTATACCCTTCCACTTATGTCCTCCGACTAAGCACTAAATTCATGGAGTCCACCAATCTGACGGCTGAATTATTTCTCAAATTGAATCCAATGGACAAGTGGTGGTAGATGTAGAATAGGAATATTTGTGTACGGAAGGGTATTTTCGTCATTTTGTAGGAAATCTGGAAATTTGTGGAGGTGGTGCATAATGCGCCACGTCGGTCGCTCTTGGCTGGAGGGAGTGGCTGGCGCTACTGCCCAAGATCCATGCGGACCACGATTCCGACTTCGGAGTCTAGCTTTTGACACGTGGCATTTCGATCGCTGCAGTATAACAAAGTTTTGATTTTAAACTGAAACACCATCTTTTGAACTTTTTTTTTTTGGCTTAAGAAGCAAAGCACGGATGGTGCAGGATGAGCTTTATGCTCCCCAAAACTGTTATATTAGTTCATAAAAATACACTATCCAAACAAAAAAAAAAGGGCTAAAAAACTATTATAACCCATCCATCCTAGACGTGAAGGCATTTTTTTTCCCCCGCGCCTTCTTTTATTGAGAGGTCGTCCTTAAACAAAAATATTTTATACATTATAGCCACATAAGAACAGGCAAAACTTTCCTATTCCACTTCTTTTTTATATCTGAACCAATTATAAGCATTTGGTTTAGTTACAAAACAAGAATAAAGCTTGGAATAAAGTCATGCCAAACTGTTATTGAAAATAGACATAGGCGAGTAAATTTATATCAACCAAAACTCTTTATCCCAAGCATTATTATTCCAAGAAAAATATATCGGAATGGTATAAAATTGTCATTTGTGCTTGTCTCCTTTACCCTTTTCTTCTAACCAAAATACCTCTAATCAGAAGTTTAAATATTGGTTAAAAAATAAAACAAATTATAGCATATTGTTTTGACATGATGGAACAAAATTTAGCATAAGCATTTTTATTCAAATATCTAGAGTGACCATCTACTCTAATGTAGCATTTCTATTAGCTGATTTGTCAAGCAATTATTTGTGGATACGTGGGGTACAAATAATCCCAGTGAAAAGTTTGTGTTGCACGCCCATATAAGAGGTTGCGCATCAACACACATGAACTCTACAAAGCCATAATCCGTACGTCGAGACAATAGCAACATATAAGTAACTTTTGTAACGTTCAAGAACCTTTTTCAAGCAAATCATACTTAAGAAATACAGCAACGGATCATTTTGCAATTTGAGCAATCTTCAAACCACCCAAAATTGAGATCAGAATTAGATACTTTATGATACACATGCACACATTCAGAGAAAGAGAGATAAACTTGACCATACTCGAATGAATCTCCAATTAGATCTAGTCATATCTAAACTGGATGATGATTCAAGTCTTTAAACTATTTACATACTAAAAAATTATAATTTGAAAATTCCAAATTCACATATCAAATGATCAAAAATAAGATAATTTAAATAATATAAACAATATGTATATTTTTGACCATTTGGTGTATATGCTCGGGATCTCCAAATTACATGATTTTTGATGTATGAATAATTTAGCAGCGACAAATCAAACAACTCAAACCATTGATGTAGACCTTCCATCATCCACTGGAGATCCACTCGAGTTTTGGTGACAACATAATAGTAAAAGCATGAGAACATAGACCCCAACTAAATAGCCTGTAAGAAACAATATACATCAAAACACCATCTGATATATATTGTTTTACTTTTCAAGTCACAGTAACAAATTGGAACCTATCCCCCTACCTTCCCAAAGAATTTGATATTAAAAAGCAGAGCAAGCTGAAGAGAATAGAGGAGATATTAACCAGATAAGCTCTTAATTATTTGAACAAAGTTTTAGTGCTTCCATGCTTTAGAGTCTCTACAGATGAAGCAAAACCTTAACCTGTACAACTTTTTGATAAATTTAACATTAATTCAACATACATTCAATGAACTGTAATATGCATTAAACTAAAGAAATAATGATATACATCAAAGAGAAAAAAAGAATTTAGAAGTATAACATCAGGTGCACTTTGTCTTGCATCATTTTTTTTTTGGGGGGGGGGTAAGAGTCTTTCATCAACTTTATTGGAGATTATTCAACTTCACAGGACATGCAATAAGCGGTACTCACAAATACTCCAGGGGACAAAGCCATCATAATGGTCCATTCAGATGAATGTCCCAATCACTGGATGCCCCCCACCGCCGTTTTCTGGCAGGCCTCTGTTGTTAGGTTCATCAGTTACAGTTGCAACCTCCAGCTGTGGCTCCGGAGTCTTCTCAGTTCCTCGCTTCAGAGCAAGTGGCTCTTTGAACCGTTCCCTGCGCTTTTCCATCTTTGCTAGTGTTTCAAGTATATGATTGCTGTCATATCCCCTAATTATCTTATTATCTGGAGTAGATTCTTTAGCTTGTGTGTTTTCCTCGTCTAAATGAGCTGACAGGCTTGCTTTGACAGCAGGGAGTGATACTTTTTTCTCAGGATTCCAATATTCTGTCATCGAACGCACATGTTGATCATCAGATTCTTCTATCAGTTGGCCTTCTTCAATCTCATCATCATCATTACTTTGTGAAATAGAATGCTTGTCTTCACATTTCTTAAGAAAGTGGTCACCTGAGTGTTCCGACTTTAACTCTTTCACCCTCTCCTTCAAGCTAGTTGGGTGATTATGGGTTCCTTCAGATTTTGGGACATGGAGAGGAACCTCCAACAAGCGAACTTCTTCAATATGCCTGGAATCCTTCTGTTCTTCATCTATTGTCTCAATCACAACTCTGTGGATTTCACTTGCAACAGTAACTTCATTATCTCTTCTGTGGAACTGCAACAAAATAATATAGTAATAATAAACACAAGTACAATGCAAAATGTCGAGAATGTATTGATTTAGATAATCTGCCACAGCCACAGGCTTCATAAAGATAAAATTTTCTACACTGCATCTACCAGAATAGTTAACAAATAAATTTGTTGCCTAGCAATTATTTGTAAAAATACTGAACAATGATCAGACTGCTCCGTAGACGGTTTCCCTTGCACAAAGAACAACACGACCATTAACAGTGGTTGGATGGACAATTATGAACAACATATCCTCACCAGATGCAGAACAAGGGTGAAGAGATAGGGGCCAAAATCAAATGCCAATTTCAAGCACTGAACGGCTACAAATTACTCCAGAAAAATCTGTACTACTTCTAGCTCTTTCATATGCATTTGATGCAACCATTACATAGAGACACAGTAAGGCATAGTGAAGTCAACGACGTATGTTCTCTCAAAAAGAGAAGGCAGCTTAGACACCTTAGCTATATCTAGCTCGCAAAAGCCCTTGCACAAGGAGACAACCACAGGATGATACACCTCAGCCCCAAAGAGAAAAAATGATAAATTTTCTCATGTATAACCCAATAAAATTTCTGAATAACATGGCATACATGTAAATGAAACAATTTAATTTCCAATCTAAATAACACAAAGCAATATCATCCTCAACAGAGAAACCAAGATGGAGCATGCTCATCATAAATCATATATTCATCTCACTGGAAACTCCATCAGGTAGCTAATATATGAAAGATATACTGACAAATGCAAATTTATAGTCAGCTAAATATTACAAATTGAAGTAATAGTAGCACTTAAAGCACGTTCTAGAAGATGCCATGTGGGTGCAAGTTGCTTGGGAGTAAATAGGCCCAGACTTGCGGAACACCTTCCCTAGGCAAACATACCCCAGACCCACGTGCATTTGAAGATATATATAAATACCAGGAAGCAAGCAAGCGCACATGCACCAACATAATACATGCACAAGCACATAAATAGGTATATGAGTGCACTATTATAACTTGGTTTTAATAACAATAACAAAGACATGTTTGCAAAAAAAAAAATGCATATCATGAAATTCGATTTAAAATGAAAATTAATATTTATTTGATAGTTCTTTCATATATATTTTCTTCTTTCTTATCATCTTGTCTTCCCATCTCTTCTTACTATTTTACCTTCTTACTCTGTCTGTTCCTCATATTTCTTCTTGTAAATCTTTGCTACCTGCCTCAACACCAGGGACCTGCCTACGTGGGTCACATCCTGACTTTTCCTCCACCCAAGCCACAAAAACTAAGCAATGCACTTGAGGTCTGCACAAGGTGCCTAGGGGACCACATGCTAAGGCAGCTTCAGGCTGGGTTGACCTGTTTGTGAAACAATGACCTTAGATTATATATATTTTCTTAAGTAGTGGCAGCAACACCCTGCAGTCTTAATATACTAGTGAAACAATTATAATATGAAAATATATGATAAGCAAACATAAAGAGCAAATGGTTGCCAACAAATGCATATAGTTACATGAAAAACACTAAACTTCAGCAGCTAGGGTCCTGAGCATTCAGGAAACTAAACTAAAATCTCACAAAATGTTATAAGGAATGATCAGCAGACAAAATGTAGCCCAAGGAACATGACCAGAAATGGGTTGCATATATAATAGGAGCCAACAAAGCTAATTCAAAGGTTGTGGAGATAATAATGTGCAACTAATCGTTATTTATCATCATGAAAAAAAATAGTGTAGTGCAATCACATAAAGAAATTATTAGATAACAAATAGAAAGTCAAAATCAAATTGTCTATTATAGGCAAATTACAAAAAAAATCTAACAAGATCAAATTTTGTTACTAATAATTAAAACATGATCAATTGGAATCAAGATGAAGAAACATCTGGATGCTTCCTCCAAGGTATATGTGAAGCATTAAGAAAAAAGGGTGTAAAGAAATCAAAACTTTTCTTAGATTTCCTGGGAAATTCCCACCATTTCAACAAAAAGCCCAGCATGCTCTAGAATCTTTTAGAATCATCTAGCCTTCCTTCTGATCCTCTCCCCTAGTCTACTTCTAATACTTGGACAAATTTTGTCTCTGATTTAAACCAAATCTGAAGAGATGAATCTAGCAAACTCATCCAATAAATACACCCAAACGACCAGATTTTATACAACTTATTCATCACGGTGTCTACATAGATATGGAATAGAAGGGTTAGGGCTACTGCGACCAACAAATTAATCTTTTTTTTCTGGGATAGCTTTTCCATGGTTCTACATCATCTCCATTCCATGAATAAGCATTGAATACCAAACATTGCTTGTTACTATTATCTAGACTCATACAAACCAAACCAATAAGATCAAGTATCTAGCACCCAATAGATTAAAATATCTACCCCCAAGACATAGGTGAAAGTTGAAAAATACAACCAAAGTCAGTCTTTAAGAACTAAGAGTCATCAGGACACCAAAGCATCAGTGTCTCAGTTGAATTAATATAGCCTTAATGTGAGAACTCCATGAATTGGGAAGATCAGGAATATCCTTAGATCTTTGGGAATATTTATTTAATACGGAGAGGGAAACTTGGCTTAGAAATTATGGTTCCATACCCTCAACACAAGCCAAGTGATGGGGAAAGGTACAACAACCTCCAAGTCATTCAAAAGACGAGTCTGAAATTGGAACAAGCAGCAGTGTCATAAAATTGTAAAACAGCAGAAAATCAGGATCACATCACAGGTATCCTCCTCCTTTCATGCCACAATGACACTTACAGTTTGCACTTAAATGTAATTCGGTCAAATCCAATTGCTCTAGAGGAAACTAATTGCAAGATCAAGTACAAGCAGTATTAACTATACAAAAAATCGTTGCCCCTCTCCAACTCCTCTAAATGGCACAAATACTACTGCATGGTGCAAAAATTGAACCCTTTCCAACACAAGAACAAACCTTCAGAAATAATAGCAATTTTCAGTATGCTTCCATATGCATATTGAACTACACAAAGATAGGTTTCAAGATGAATGACCTATTAAAGTACATCACATGAATCCTTTAATATCAACAAAATATTTCTTTAAGCCACTTTAAAAATTAGATCATGCAATCTCTAATACATCTTCAATTTAAATCAGAGGACCTGAACCCTATAATATTTGCTGGCATGTCCTTGATTTCCCAGTGAAAGAGGGGCAAAAGAGCCTACCCTCTAGGGTTTCATTGACCACAATATATAGAGTACAGGATGTACATATATGGCAACATAGGCCACTATTAATACAGCAATAATACCATAAGAACCTCCACTAATAATACAGCAATAATACCACAAGAACTTCTAATATACATGGAAAGAAATATGCAATACTAAATATATCCAAACACCCAGCACTGACCAAAAAAGGCATCAATCAAATAACTCTATCTTATCATCCATAACTTCAAGGAGACAAAGAAAATTCTATGCCTAACTGACATTCCATTTTTTTCACGTTTTTCTAAAGAAAGATGTGTTTTGATAGATAAGGGCAGTTAGTAGTCACCTTAAAATAATCTATAGACAAGATCCATAACCAAGATACATGTTAAAGTGCTTCTCTTTGTAAAACAAACCTATTTTCAGAACAAAGGATAGACTTATAGTGACATTTCCTGGTGATAGTAAAACATTTCAAATGTCCTATAAACTCCACATGCATGAGAAACTTGAGCGAAAAAAGTTTTAAGGTGGGTAGTAAGGCCTCCAACATAGCATGGATAACTAGGAGTGATGAACAGACTGAGATGGAACAGTCATCTCTAACAAAGAGCAAGGCACACTCCTAATATAAGATTGTGCAATTTGCATGAAAAAGCAAAAAAGGATACTGAGATATAGCTGAGATCAGCAAAAAGGACTGCTCCAAAAAAGAACGTTTGATCGAGCAATTAACCTTTAGCTGGAAGCAAAAGAACCAATCATATAAACACTCAAATACCAAATAGATTGGAGTTGGGTGAAAATTTTAGTGCCCACCTTCATAAAGACTAAACAAATTTCAATGACAGATCTAGGTCATGGCAAAAGCTCTCCAAGATTCTACTGAAATTCGTTAATATTTGTTAGTAGGCATATAGATTGTCTATATTAGCTAGATTCTTCACCCTAGAAAAGGTGCTAGGAAAAATGTGTACCAAAACACCCTTATAAAAACTTCAGATTTTGTAGAATCCTTGAAAAGAAACAGCACCATTTTCTATAAGAAAGTTTATCACTCTATCCAGTGAATCACAAACGGAAGAATAGCCTCAAATACTCTTAACTATTAAGCCGTTAACTCATAAAAGCATATTTAGGATACATAAAATGCAACTCTTATGACACTCTAAGAACATAGTCCTAAGAGTGTACCATAAAAGAACATAGTCCTAATAGAAATGGCCTTGGCCTAGGGCCCATTTGTAAGTCTTACGAACAACTTAAAATGACCCCATAGTATGATGCATTTTTCTCAAACTAGAATTGTATTCTGGTGCACCAATAATAGCCACATACACATAGCAGTATTTACAATTTTGGAATTTGTGAATCTAACACCCGAAACTGGTGCTCCATAACAAAGACCACATCTCAGCAGCATTACAGACTCTGACTGGTCATCTGATTCAAGTTTTGTTTGGCCAAGTCCTCCTCAAATAATAACATAAGTACCTTATTAAAACACCATGATAGGGAAATATTAGCTATTACAGGATGATTTACTAAAGAGAAGAGGCACCTAATATTGTATGGAAAGGTCAGAATAAATAAAACAGAATGCCTGCCCTAAAGCAGATATGCAAGTTGCAAAAAGGACCTGAGACAAACTTGAACTATCAGAGGATAAAGCTATTGGTAGGTACAAATAGACAAGGATTCAGAGACAAGTCATTGATTAAATTAATGATATAAGACTGGTTGAGTTTGGTATATTATGCCTAAAATGAAAATAAATATATTTAGCCTAAGAGGTTCGAGAAAGAAAAGACTAAAAGCAATGACAGAGAACACAGAAATCAATGCCCAAATATGTAGAGGGAGTTGGAGAGATCTATTTAATCTATTCAGTTGGTAAGGCTTCACAACCTAACTTATTAGGTCACAAGTTCAAGACTACTACAAAGGATTTTGCACATGCGAACATGTGTTTTATGATGAAATCAATCGCACAGCCCAACCTTTCAAGTACTACTTTAGTGCTCCAATCCGGAACATACAAATCAATACCTTGCTCCACAATGAAGACAAGTTGGGTACGTCAACTTGGCTCACATGTTGTATACGCAATAACAGAATATACAGCTGCATCACTTTATCTTGCATGAGAATCAGGCTTCTACTCACGGTTTCTCATAAAGAGTTGCAACTTTAATATATAAAGCAGGACATAATAAAGTAGAAGATGCCCAAAGGGGTCTCACAAGTCACTCAAAGTTGATGATAATGCGATCATCTGTTTCAAGTTTCCTGACAAACCTCAAATGATGCAGTATTTCTGAATAGAACATCCAATCATTTATTTGACCTTCAGTGATCTTATTAAGGATTAAAGAATGGTTCCTTTGCTCCTTTTCCACCAGCTTTCTACTGATTTCAAGTGATATGCTCATGCCTTTCTTCAAAAAAGAAATGAGAGATTCACAACATCCATTGTCACTCTAATAGTATCTAGGTTTGCCATACTAGTCGGTGCCATAACGTATTGGACAAAACCATATACCATACCAGTATGCAATCTCATATCATACTAACACTTGGTCCACCTCGCCATCTTATACCATACCGCATACTGACACTGTAACAGGATGGTACTGATACAAGGTTCGGTACAAAGATGGCGGAAGTTGAATAATGTATTTCTGGATTATACATAAATTGTTGGCCATACAACAAATGTAATATAAGTACAATTAACTCCAAATGAAGTATAAAAACACAATAATGCTACATCATGCATCAATATATTTAACACCCCTGTCAAACTCACAACGCATAAAAACTGAAATGTGCATGGTAGATACTAGAAGTATGTGATAGTATACATTTGGATTAAGAAGTTCGCAAGTTACATAACAGATCCAATGTAAAGAAGTAATAAGGTAGCTGCAAAATAATGTCAGATAAAATAACACTGCTCTCAGTCTCATGAAATCAAGAATTTTGAATAGCTTTATGTTTACTAGGAGAGAGATTAGTCCTAATTATGAAACCCATACTAGCAGAGATGGCAAGAAAGCGGAACCTATGAGAAAATATAAGCTATCACATGACACTCTGCATCAACATTGGAGTGAAAGGCAATATTGGTTCCTTGCTCATCTTAGAGGTGACTATCTCCAATAAAGAAACAAGCTCTAGTAATAGTAATGCCAAGCACCAATGCAAAGGCAAAAAAGAAAATAAGGAACAAGACTAAGGTTTTAAATACTATGGGATGCGACCGTCCTGGTTTTTTCTATGGAACATGACAGACACTTGGGATGGTGGATGTCCCATCGCATCCCCATCCATTTCTTGTCGTCCCATCTCAACACTTAGGATGGTAGGATGCCTGTCACCCACTGAAATGGATGGGGATGGTAGGATGCCTGTCAAACCCTCCCCACCCCTCCCCAACCA
>KE505022.1:485798-514057 GCA_000441515.1 Elaeis oleifera | reverse complement strand
AGAGAGAAGAGAGAGAGAGAGAAGAGAGAGAGAGAGAGCAGAGAATAACTTATCCAAAGACTTCTGAAAGAAAGCATGACAAAGAGAAGAAGGTACCGGAAAGAATAAAGTTGTTTGCTCTACTTGAATTTAGCAATTTAAGTACAATATCAGAAAGCCATACAGATTTCCTAGCCATTACAAAATAACTAAACAGTATATGTCCTAAATGTATCAGGCAAATACCTGAAATAACTTCAGTAAAGCAACTGGCAAAAAGAAAGTTCACTCATCTTCTTACATCCTTCTACAAGTTCAACAAATTGTGCACAGGGCTTAAGCTGCACCCTCAATTGCCTTAGATTGAAAACCATTTGAGACAAGTACAACTCAAGCATTGAAAGCAGAAAGCTTCTTAGGGCATGTAAATAAATTCTATAGAAATGATTGAACAAAAAAAGACACAACCGGTGTTGCATTCCTTCTCCAAGAAGACAAGAATGAAAAAAGGACTAGCCACACCAAGTTAAAAAGACATATATATTCAACATGAACATGACATAGGTACAATGGTACAAGGTACTAGACTTGGTTTCCCCAAATTTTACCTTCTTTTCAAACCATTCAGATGAATGTTAACAGCCTCCCTGCGACCTAAAGTTGCCAGCTCATGCCTTCCCTTATCAAAATTGTGCAAAACAAACTTACCATGTTCCCTAGCATCATCAGAAGAACTTCGAGTTCTTTCATTAACTAATTCCTTTTGAACACTGCTTAATCGGCAGTCATCAGAAAATTTTCTACCACCGAATAAATGCTGCTTAACGAGACTCTTCTCATTTCTTGAACTCCTTTCACAGAGAAAAGATTCCTCTTGAGGAGTCAAATCGGGATCTCCATGCTTAAAAGAGAGTTTGCCATCAGCATGAGGTCTTGGCTTAGCAAGCCAACCATATCTTTTCTCCTGAACAATGTCGTCAACACATGTACTTCTTTCTTCAGTGATGTGTTCATCATCATGAAATTTGTTGTCATTTTCATAAGATGAATGACGGCAATCCTTGCTGCTTCGGACAAACAACATTCATATTTCTCATACCTGGACACTATCTCTCTAATAGCAAAACTTTTCCTGTGATCCAAGAATTTTTCATGTGACCTGCATGACTGATGTAAGTGATTTCTTAGTGGACTGGTATCATGCCGACCTCTTTCATCCTCAAAATGGTGTTCGTACATTTGAGAATCCAGCAGCCTACCATCAAGATGTCTCAACCTTTTGGCCTCAT
The DNA here is from genome assembly GCA_000441515.1 of Elaeis oleifera. Classification (NCBI taxonomy): domain Eukaryota; kingdom Viridiplantae; phylum Streptophyta; class Magnoliopsida; order Arecales; family Arecaceae; genus Elaeis; species Elaeis oleifera. Next base: position 512,789 of record KE505022.1, on the reverse strand, counting down.
ATTCAATATATTTATTTGATCCATACAAGTCAAAACATGAACTTCGGTCATACTTGTCTCTTTTTCAGGGGTTCTATCTTCTCTGCCGCTGCAAGGTGCAGCGCTATGGAAACTGCGATCAAGATCCTGTCTTCCCTATTGCATCTGGCTACATGTCTTGTGTGCATCTCTTGTACATGTTTTCTTTATATCTGTGTTCATGATTTACAGCATCTGTCCGGATGAGATGTTCATTCTCCTTCCTTTTATGCCTCATACTTGAATCCTTTCCCAAGAAAATGGAACCACATTCTGAAATTGATTCATCAGAATGCTCATGACGAACAACTCTTCCCCTCGACCATCATGATGCCATTCACGTGAGTAGCATTCACGGTGTTTTATTGCACTATCCCTACCAGCGGCTCTTTGCTCAAAACAGTCTCTCTTATCCCGGTTAATCCTAGGGTGATTATCATGATCTCCCTTCTTGTGAGAAGATTTAGCAGAAGATTTTTCACTAGCACGCTTTTCAGCATACTTCCACTCTTGTAACTAACTGACATTTTGTTTCTTTATTAGAAGACAAATGTCCTCTTATATCAGTCCTGTGATCACATTTACTTTCCTTTATCCCATAGCTCACCTCAAAATGGTCCACATCATTCTGGGACTTCCTGGGCGACTGAATAGAAGCTTGTTCATTTTCTGCAGGAATATTCAATTCAGACATAACATTGCATCCACTTCTACTGCAACCCTTGTAAACTTCTGGAGAGAGGCGACAGTCACAAGTGTTGCCTTTAATATCTTCCATCTCTTTTTTAGTTGCATTGATTCCGGAATCATTTGAAAGATCACAATCAGATCTAACTGATTCTTGACTTCCAGTCACTGAGTCCAAAGATGTCTTTCTGATGGCAGCATGAATTTTATTCAAACCACCATCATCCTTGGATGCTTCAGAATGGCTATCAAGATCACTGGAACTGAGACTCTGCATAACTTGAACCCCAACCCCAGAAGCATATTCAGCTTCCATCAGTGAGTCATCCACTCTCAAAGAATTCTCACTTTCACCCTTAGAGTAATCCAGTTTGTCTTTAACTTCACCAGCAGCACCCTTTAAATTACTTCTGCCATAACTTGAACCCCAGCCCCAGAAGAAATTTCAGCTTCCATCAGTGAGTCATCCACTCTCAACGAATCCTCACTTTCACCCTTAGAGGAATCCAGTTTGTCTTTAACTTCATCAGCAGATCCCTTTAAACTAGTTTCTGCCACCTCAGGGTAGCAACGCACAAGAGGATCAGTAGTTTCCCAATATCCTTGACCATCATAGTCTCGAGACAACATTCTGCACATAGAATGGGCAGATGAGAACCAGAGTCATTGCATAGAAAACATGACAAACAGAAGCTAAAAGTATGCACATAGTAGTGTACTAATAGACATGCCAAAAAACACTAACAAATAGTATGTGCACAGCTTGACATGAATGCACCCTGCTAGCTACTAAATGCTATTAAAGTTGGGCATGTCATCTAATTAGAACCGTCATTATACCAAAATAAGGTTGAATCGCAATTATCACTGCTTATAAGAAAAAATAATAAGCTCAAAGGAGCAAAAACACAAAAGCTTGGCTAAATGGAAAACAACGTAGTGACCAACTTATGAAAATCTCAGTCTGCAACCACAAGCATCCAAATCCCAACAAAAACCACAAGCTGACAAAAGAGAAAATATATGCTGTCACATAGTGATCGTCAATTACCCAAAAATTGAGTCCAATGCACCAGCAGCAATTGCTTAAAAATACTTACATGTGAAATAATTCAAGTTTCTGTCCATATAATAAGATAATTTATGGCAGTGGAACTAGGGGCTTTATTAGAAAGGCATCTTCAGTTTTTTAATATTCAAAGAAATTATTCCATAAATCACTATTAGAAGCAAAAAAACCAGATTATAACTGCAGGACAAGGTTCAAGTTGTATGACTTGAATACTAGTGCACGGCTTAGTAGCACAGATGGCAAAAGCAATTTTGGTATCAGAATTGAGCATACTCAGATGACTGAGTAGGTTCTGTTCTTCCAAGACCAATGTCACTAAAGCAGATTTTAGCCTCCTTGTCAGAGCCTTCTCCAGATGAGGAGCTTGGGTGAGTAAGGCACCTAACAGCTAGGAAGTTCTAATTTTGAACAGATTAAAGCACTTCTCCTGTTGATTTTTCATGTATCCCAACTTTGTAGGCCCATCACTATGTATCATTCCTTGGTAAAACAAATTCTGGTGGGGCTTGGCCCTTCCTTTCCCATCCACAGAAAAGAAGAGAAAATTAGTAGGTTTTATCACCTCTCACACTGCTATCTTGATACTCATCCACATGATGTCCCAAGAACTTTCTCTTTTTTGAGTTTTCTCATGCATGCAAATATGACTTCAAAGACATAGATTCATTAAAGAAAAAAGATTGGAGTTCCATGCTTCCAACAATAAATATATGGAGTCATGATTTTTGAAAAACAAGAATTTATAGTAGCCTTATCATTCAATTGTGAATCAGCAATTAAAAAAGAATCATTTAAAGGACAAGGATTGCATTACACAATTCTCCAACATGGCTGAGCTAGAATGCTGAACCCATATGCAGACCTCAAACATAAAGGAATACCAGTTCTTGGATAATTCTTCTTAATTCTTCTAAATGAAGAATTATGATATTAAAGGAAGAATCCCAGAAACCTACATGCCAAGCCACAAAGAATACAATATTTATATGTGATTTTTCTTGTTAACTTTAACCCACTGAAATTATGAAATTTTAATATTTATTACCATAAAAATCAACCATCAAATCTGGTCTCAACCATTTGAGTTGGCCTGAATATCAAAGATTAAAATAGATCTGTACATTGACTATTATTCGACAAAATTTCTTTCTTTATGGATTAAATAAGTCACTTTTTGGCATAATCAACAATATATAAGTCACAAAGGATTCTCCTTTATATTAATTGTTAAAAGTATACCAGCATATATCTTTTTTCACTAATGATATAAACTTAAATTGTGGATCTGTATGCCATGTCATATGTAAAAGACATAGTCGTGCCAAAGATCCTGTATTTGCACTTTCAGAGAATCCAACTTAGGGCCCTATAGATCAAAAGCCTGTGAGCATTCAGCTCTGTGGGTTCCAACAGAATAAATATCTCACTCCATCCTCTTCAGCTCATGAACATCCATCTCAACCACTATTTCCTACAGTCTTCTGGCCAGTGGGCATGCAATGAGTGGTAGACAAGCATCACAGGGGTAAACAAGTGATGGGTAGCTTTCATTATTGTAATAGACATAGTCGTGCCAAAGATCCTGTATTTGCACTTTCAGAGAATCCAACTTAGGGCCTTATAGATCAAAAGCCTGTGAGCATTCAGCTCTGTGGGTTCCAACAGAATAAATATCTCACTCCATCCTCTTCAGCTCATGAACATCCATCTCAACCACTATTTCCTACAGTCTTCTGGCCATTGGCATGCAATGAGTGGTAGACAAGCATCACAGGGGTAAACAAGTGATGGGTAGCTTACATTATTGTTATTATGACAAACAACAATATAGGACATAAAAGCAAGTTATGCTGGATCCCATTAACAGCATTATTAAAACTGAACCGGCAGATTACAAAGAAGCAACCAAAAGAACCGCTAAACTCACCCTTGATTTGGCTCATTCTCATATTCCAACATTAAGCAATCTTCATGTCCTTGTTCGGCATGTTTAAGTTCTCCCTCACATGGAACGGACACATTCTCCATAGAACCATCCATAGCAATCTAAAAAATTCATGCCATCAGTGATGTAAAAATAAAAACAAAAAAAGAAGGCAACTCTACAATACGTTAAACAGAATAACATACTTGTATCACTACATCAGAATCAAGGTGTCTTGGTCGCCTTGTGTCTGCCGATGGTATGCGTTCACCAACTCCACTTTCAACTTGAATTGCTCTACCCTTTGGCTGGGTGTAACTTGGTTGTATTAGAATTATATAGCACATAGATCGAAATAATACTGAGATGACTGAACAGAATTTCAATGCAATTAGATGAAATGGATGCAAATAATGTGTTCATTTTCAACATACCATCTGAAGCCCCATTAATCTCCTTTGTACGTTCTCCATATGTAAGAAACTTTTTTCTCTATGTTCCCATTGAGCAGCTTCACTTAACATAGCTTTAGGTGATCCCAAATCAGATTCAAGAACCTATTTGAAGGTTTATTCATAAAAATCTTGCTCACAGTATGCTAATATAACTACATTCATACCTTACTTAGGAGACTAATTTTATTTACCTGATTCCGCCTTGATAAATTATAATCTGGGAATTGGGTAAACATTGTTACTTGTTGCCTAAACTGGTCCTGAAGAATTCAAATTAAAGATGTCACACAGTCTAAGACATAATGTGCTAAAAGAACGTCTACATAATGTTATCAACAGTACCAACTGTTGGCAGTAACTTTTCCAGCTATCCTCATCCAGGCCGAAGTTAAAGTAGTCTGTTATATCCACTCCTGGTTGCCTCCAGGGCTTCTGCTCAAATGCTTCAATATTTATATCAAAAATGGTCCTGCACGAAGCCACTCAATTGTCACAAAAACAACACAATAGCAATAATGCACGATGAATTAAAAAAAGCACAAGCCCATAAAGTCTAATGGAAAAGAAATGATAGACAGCCAAGATATGACACCTCCATTCAGGAGATCAGACAGTGATCGATTGGTCTGGGGAAGATACAGATCGCTTTATCAATTTCCAATCAAGGAATACATCATAAACCAATACAAGTTTTCTATTATGGATTCATCTAGGATGTTTGTTACAGAAAGATAAAAGCTAAATGCTTTCCAATCCATAGTGAAGAACATACCTATTTCGAGGTAAAGTGAAACTATATCCGTTTTGAGCTGATGAAGGAATGCTTAAACTGCAGGATGCAGTATCCCGTGGAGATGACATCATCAGCTGATCCCAGACACCTCTTCCAGACAATGAAGTTTTTCCATTGTATGAGAATCCTCCTTGATTAGATCCTACATGCTATAAACGTTAATGATCAGAAACACTGGTTTTAGAGGGTAAACTTTTAGAAGATTTGCAAGCTTTAGTGACTAGCACACCATGGCAGCAATTATTTAAAACATATACAAAAGGTAAAGAAATTGAGCATATTTTGAAGAAGTGGAGTTAATGATGCCGCATAAAATTTCAAAAAGCAAGTAATTAGAAATGAAACTAGCAAACAAAATTATGTTCTACCAACAAGATAGCAAAAGTTACTCAATCAAAGTTTAAGGGATTAAAATAAACCAATACCCACAACAACAACCAAAAAAAGAGAGGAAGCTTCAACGGCATTCAAATTTGTTAACAGCAAAAAGAAGAAAAACTGCTTATGCCATGTTTGGTTCACAAAGGAGGGCTCAAATGAAATTAGAATTCCAACTTTAGCCTCATTCCAATGTTTGGCTTGCCACGACTAATGAAATAGGGGGTGTTTAGTTTGCAACCAGAATCGAAATCGGAATGAGAATTGGAATGGATTAGAATCGAAATCGGAATGGCTAAATCTTCCGAAGCGTTTGGTTCATTACCAAATCGGAATCAGAATTGGAATCAAAGTGAAAAATTGAATCCTTAGGGGAGAGTAGGGATTGAGTTTTAGGTAGATTGGGTCATTCCTATTCCATTCTAAAATTGGAATCGGTATGCAACTCCTCCAACCAAACGGTTGGAATGGAAATCACCAATTCCCATTCCAATTTCAGGCCCCAACCAAACACCCCTAAAACTTCCTTTGGGATCATCGTTCCCTTAAATAAAAAAATTGTCACTCCACTCTTAAATGGGAGGAATCCCCATTCATATCCCTATAGGAAAGAATGATAATTCTGGTATGTAGCATTTATAAGATAATTTGGAAATAAATGATATCTTTGGCATGAATTAGTTGGTGATATTTATAGTGTAAAATGGGAATGGATGATTTGATAATTTTTTGCATGCACATTATTGGTTTCGTATGGTACAATCAGCATGGTACAATACCCTGTACTAAGCTTCCAATGCCTTTTTCACACTTTTTATCATGGTACACCCAAAACAGGATGATATTGGTGGGTACAATACAATGTGCACTCCAGTTTTGAACAGTACCAGGCAGTACGATATGATTCAACATGGTTTGGGTCTGTTTGGACCGGTTCGGGTCTGTTCGGACCTGTTGAGGGCCTGTACCAACCCGAACAGTGTTTAGTGCTGATTCCAACCAATACAGATTGATACATCCCAAATCGGGCAGTTCGGAACAATACGGCAAATACTAAATCAGACATTAAATAGAAGTTTCATTCATTTTGCATGCATTCATTCATTTCATGTCCAAATAATGCAAAAGGAATGTTGATTACTCATCCTCAACTTCCATTCTCAATCAATTTCACTCTTGTCTGTTCTTTTTATTTCTACAGACCAAACTTAGCATTAGATGCATTGAATGGAAAATTTCATGCTAAGTTAGGAGAAAAACTTGATCATAGCAATGGTTCACAGGACAGACCTAAAAAATTGTCAAATGATGCAGTTTACATTTTTGACATGATCGTATATTAGGGTTGTCCCACCGCTATATCAAATTAATGTTAAGTTTTATTCTCTCACAACTGTTAATAAACAAAATGTGTGCCATATGTTTCAATAATACAGTTCAATTTATTGCATGTATGGATACCAATTCCAAGACGTCAGTTAAATTTAGATTAACATCTTTCCAAACATTGATAAAAAATTTAAGCAAAGGTCATTATTACTAAGAGGGGACTGATTCAACTTTCATTGTGTTATATGTCCTGAATCATAGTTTATCTTAGTATTGTTTTATATTTAATGATTTCTTTCTGAGGAACAACATCTGTTTAGGGACTGAGACATGCATAGATGCAAGGGGTCGGGAAATGGTCAATGAAGGTTTGTGGTCAATGTAATAATCTGAGAAAAGATATCGCGAGTAAGATAATGCAAAGGTAGATGTGTTTGGAAGTTTTCTATAGGAAAGGGCCATAAAGGAGGCCAACAATTTACTTATCTAACCTGAAATATCAGGTTTGAAATTCAGCATCAAATATAAAAGCTTATCAGATGTGGTTTCAATTATGGGCCGACCAAACCTAATAATCTCTCAAATGTGTATATCTACAAGTTCATTAGGTCATGTGTGTAGTGCTATACGGATACCAGACCAAAATCTTATAGCAAAAATTTATTGAGTGGCAGCCATGGCCAGTTGGCAATAGATGGGATGCACCAAAAGACAATAGCAGCTGCCATAGGCATAGGAGTCTCACGTCTCTCTACCTCCAGTCCTAGCCCCCACCTTCTTTCCTGTAGACATCTACCATCCTCCACCCTACTTTCCCTCCATTCCTCCACCTCCACTCCCCTCCCTAGTCCTCTGCCCACTTCCATCCTCCATTCTAAGCACTCCAGAATCCTTCGCTCCCAACCTCCACAACACCCCCCCCCCTCCCCGCAAAAAAAAAGACCAAACAAAGCAAGTACTTTCCTACCCTTAAACGCTCCTCCTCACACATTAGACCCATGCCCCCTACTCTATCATCAAACTTCCCTCCTCCAACCTTGATCCACCCTCAACTAACCCCCTCACTCTCATCTCCAACTTCCCCACCACCAAACTTTTCATCCACCAATGTTACTTCAACACATGAAAAGGGTGCCTAGTGTCCAGATGAATATGACAAGAGAATCTTTTAAAATTCAACACATGGACAAATGTGCATATCATATACATAGTTTTCCATATGTACTTATGTATGCATATAATGGATAATGAACCAAACCTATGCTCCTCGAGTTCAAAAAAGATAAAATAGTTAGATATATCATGTTAGAAACAAAACTTCCATATAGAAGTGCCAAACTAGGCATTTAATGACAACCGCATAACAAATCAATGGATAAAAGTTGAAGGAGTGTCATAAAATATCCAAAGTGTCCCAAGTGCCCAAATCTCAAACATGTCAAAAAAAAAACAAAATTTAGAGTGTCCAAGCAACACTACCGTCCACCCCTCGGGAGCCGACAGTCCCTCTTGGCCTTCAATTGCATCCCTCCCATATAATAGCCACCTATGTTCAATGCAAAATTTGATCACTACTACATTTATTTTTGAGCTTTAACCTTGCCTCCAAACTGAGTTCAAATCTACATTTGGATCTAGGTTTGAATCAATGCAGGAACAAACTTATTGCAATTGATATATGCATTATCCATAGTTTCTTGAATTAAGTTTTAAAAGGTGGAAGGCTTTAGGGTGAGCACAAGACTAAGCGGCGACATAATGTTGAGAATTTGGCAGATTGATGATTGAGGCATTAACCTTTAAGTTCTTAAGTGTTTCCTCCGATCAAAAATACATGGTTACATTGTTGGTGTGATAAGGTTGCTTTTCCTTGCCAAGAAATTTTGAACATAGAAAGGGAAAAGATGCTTATTTTACTCTTTTCGATCTCCAGGATAATCTTTCATGATTTTGATGATTCAACTTACTGGAGATGGAATGCACAGGAAGCCTTTTACGCACTTCATTCTATGGGTTCTTTGCTTTAGGGGATCTTACTTCCATTGGCTGTATGGAAATGATTATGTGTAATAGCATCCATGAATTCATTAGTACCTATTTTAAGGATTCTTTTAAACTATTGACAAGCTAGCCAGAAAGGGTATACAAAGAGGTGGATGAATTTTATCTAATTAGTAGAGAACAAGCAGGAAGCATACATTTTTTCTTTGCTCTTTAAATTTCTCCAGCAATTTGATATCAAACATTGTCTCCTAAAGGAAAACCTCGTTCATGGTAACAAAAGAGTTGAATACTTAGCTCACAGCTTCTAAAATTGCTCATGTGGATAAGTAGATCTAACACTCATAACCATTGTAATGCAACACAGACCGACCACCCACACCTTTTGGAATACATCACAAATCACTGGTTCAACAACAAGTCAGCATCATAAATAAGTAAACAAGTGCTTAAAAATAGTACAAGATTTAAAATGATATGACCAAAGATGGGAAAATTATAATAATTTCATTAAATGTGTAACATCAATCTTATAAAATGATGGAATCTCCAAAATTATTTTTTGACAAAAAAGGGACATCTCCTAACAAATATACCCGGTAAAAGTAATTTGAGATGGCAATTAGAAAACGACAATGAATGACGTTGGGAGTTGGGATGACAAGTCTTTACTGGAGCCAAGATCGAGCACTCGAGCCCTAATCCTAAAGAGCAAGGCAGTAAACAAGAAACTTTACATTTTAATTTTAATTATTTCCAGCACATTTACAGTGGCCGACACAGATGGTCAAAATCGAGTTGACCCATGCAACTCATGTAGTTGGCCTAACCAGTCGATAGGCGGCACGTATGTCTGGGATTTGAATATCTAGGATTGACTTGACCCATATGGGCTTCCAGCTCACAAATTGAATAGGTTGAGAGGAGCAATCCTTCTTAAAGGCATTGCTCAATAAGGAATCCCACATTCAACTCAGGAATTGTTTGGAAGTAAAGAGACAAATAAATAGACGTTTATCCAAAAATGTCGATTTCTTGCACCATGTTTAAGACAGACATTAAAACAAGCTTGCTTTTGGTCTTTGAAGCTTCTTTGTTTATTCAGGGGAGTGTACTCCTTAGTTGGTTTATTCTCCATACTTTCTTGTATCTGTTTACCTGCATGTTAACAGCTTTCTTTTCTGTTCCCCTTTCACGAAAAATAACAATTAAATATTTTAGTATGGTTTTGATCCTTATAACTTATTCTGACTTCTTTCTTGTTAGAATTTAATTTGAGCAATCTATGAGGTAACTGAAGAACAGGAGGAAAAAAACAAGAAAGCAGAGTAGCAATTAAACAGCATTTACAGCAAAAAATCAAACACGCATTTAAGCAGCAACACAATGAAGTAAGAATCAAGAACATACCCAGCTACGGTAGCTACCATTTTCTGCACTTCCTCTTTCTGTGCTACCCCGCACCATCCCATCAGTGGGCGACAACAGCTGTTCTCCCCACTTCTGAGTTTTCTGCAAACAATCAGGACCATAAAGAATCACCAAATCCTCATCCTCTTTCTCTCCCTCGTCATCTCCCAGCGCCGCGCCCCCACTCCCAAGATTCTCTCCTTGTGAAGGTTGCAACTTCAGACAATCTTCTTCATTCAAACTATATGGAGATCATCCTCACTGTCACTGCTGTTGCCACTATCCTGCGCTCCAAAAGCCAGGCTTTCCTTACCCAGTTGGAAGCCACCGCCCTCTCATTGGCTTCACCAATCCGAGAGCTCTGCTCCTCACTGATCGAATCGAATTCCCCAGGCTTCGAGCTGCTTAGATTTCTCTCAGCCGAGCAGGAATACAGATTTTCTTGGACACGGACGATACCAGCATTGACGCGATCCTCAAGGTCGCCATATAGATCGCCGAAATCATCCATTTCATCATCCATCCTTGACTCCCCGATCAAACCAAGAAGACACACCTAAGGCGACGAAGAATCCGGGAACCCTACCCTTAGTCAAGGCCAAACAAAGCGGCATAGTGTGAGAGCTCGAACTCGGGCAGTTAGGGATCGGTTACCTTCGGATCGATGAGCCGAGACTAGGTTCAAGGATTCAGGCAGCTCCATTGGCCGCTCAAGAACCTAACCCTAGCTCGCCCGCCGCTTTGTCACTCTCTCTCACTCTCGCTCCTTGTTCAGATGACGAGAGAAGGATACACTCGTCGGAATGATAAAGTTCGTGTCCGAGCGGTAAGGGGGCGGTGTATGCCCGAATATTTGCCATTTATCGAGGGCTTAGGGTTTTCTGACAATAACACAATGACCATTTACCCTTATGAATTTGTCATGATGTTAGATTTTTTCCGTCATTTGGTTGGATTGTCCGAGAGAATAAAAAGAAATAATTATGACATTGAAACTATCTCATCTTGGTTTTTTTGTTTTGGTAGAAATTAACTTGGCTTTAATACATTGGTAGGATCCCCATGAATATGCTCTAAAAGTCATCTATTTTATTTTAAGGGATCATATGTAAATTGCATGTTCAAAAATAACTTTTTAAGTTCATGGTTGATTATTTAAAGATTTATTTCCATGCATCATACAAATAATTTAAACAATTATCCTGCTCATCATTTATCCCATACTCATGTTGGGCGAAGCAGGGTGAGTAGAGTTAGATATAGGCGAATGAAATGGATCGCGTCAAGTCAAGCTATAAAAATTGATCTTTTCTACATACAGTGCAAACAAATCAAAAGAAATATAAATGCAAACCTTGATACTTCACATTATATTAAACACAATAAGAATGGAGGATATATAACATAACCAGCTGAATTTTTAATAATAATAAAATATATCAAATAAATATTATTATTTAAGAAGTCAAATATTTCTTAAATTAAAAAAAACAATCAATCAAAAAAAAATAATCAAGCATCATAGCATATGACCTTTTACATGTTAATTTTCTCATGCACGGAGAGACCAAGGCAAAGGCCGAGGAGTGAATATAAATATATATATAGGTCAGATTTGGACTAAATTTTATCGATATCCATATTAGTCTTAAATCCATTGTAGATTGAATAAAACCTATCCCATTATGATCTAATCAGATCGGATATTCAATAGAGTAAAATAAATTGCCACTCCTCAAAATATTAAGTTGGATAAATTATTCACAAGCCATAGTGATAAATAGTGTAAGAATTTCAAACAATCATTTCTTGCCAGATATTTTTTCATATATTTGCTAACTTGCTTCACAAACTATTACAAGATTTAAATTTACATACTAATAAATTATGACCAATGTTGTATAAACACAGACGAAAAAAATCCAACTCAGACATGAGTCCAAGTATCTAAATTGACAAGCAAAGAAAAAAAAGATACAAAGACATAAAATATCAAGTCATGTGTACACATATACAATAAATATTAAAGATATTATTTATTAAGATTTTCTATATACATGTTTTTATCCTAACTTCTCAATTAGTTTAATTTTTTTAAAATCATAAAATTTATTTAATATGTACATTCTTATTTAATCTTTGAAAAGAACAAAATCTCATTTTGCATACTATTATAACAGGTCAAACTAATTATCAGAAAAGTGAAGTCTTTAATAGTTTTAAATGCCAAAACTAATAATTTTGATGGGCAGTTGAATGTCCAAAGCTTATTCAACTCGAACATGTGTCCGACATGGATTCTAGAAGCTGGATGCAAGTAACACAAATTATGACCATTCTAACATTGCTAATAATACAACTAATGACACAGAAAGTTTCAGATTCCCTGTAGCGTTTGCCTAGAATCAGGCAGAAAGTCAAATCCTTATCTACATTAACTTCATCTTTTCAGTTTTGAAAACTTTGTTCGAGCATGATACATCCTAATATAACCAGAGAACCTGGACATAATTGCAAATCTGAGTTACAACAACCACACGGAAATGCCAATCCACCGAAACAACCAAGCATCTATTATAGTAAAGCATACACAAATTTAATCTAAGCATATGTGAAAGCTCCCAACATCCATCTCTAACTAGACATGGCAGTTTGGGGCCGAAAGGTAGGAAAGGATCTAGCAAATCTCCACCCAACCAATTTTTTAATCAGTGAAGTCAAGACAGATATTATGTGCACAGAAGAGAGCCTGTAAAAAAATTTGCACCATTTTACTATGATGAGAAATGCTAAATCTATACATTTCGGTGGATTTATTCCAATCCATCTGCACGTACATGTTGCAGAGTTAGAACTTCTATTTACAAAAGCCAAACAAATTCACATGCTATTTTCATCTGCCCTATCAATCCAAAATAGCATTTTTCACTTCATAACTTTAATCATGCGAGTCAACTAACCAAATCAAATATTACTACAACCCAACAGTTGTACAATAACACGTCAGTCTCTATACAAAGTCGAGTTTTCAAATCTAGACATCATTTCAGAGAAAGCAAATCACACAACACGACATCACTGGAAAAAGTTCTTATGGCAATGTCAACAAGAAAATAAATGAAAGAATGTGTGCCTCAGTAAATTAATTCACCTCCAGATCAGCATTGAAACTCCCATTAAATACTATAACATAAAGAGATACAACAGAAGCATATGGTCCTTCACACTCAGTATAGATGATTGATTGTTGTGACTCAGCCTTGGCTTTAGAAACCCAGTATCCTATGAAAACAGACCACAGTGAGGAGCAACTCGAAGGCATATGCAGCATTAGTTGAGCTCCTTGATCTTACCCCAGAAACAGATGATCCATTAGGTGATGCTCATCAAAGATGATCAATTGGCGTGAATGGAACAGCCTTGTTTTGGAAACCCAGTATCCAATGAAAACAGACAGGCAGAAGGAGACCACGGAGAGGAGCAATGCAAAGGCAGTGGCAGCATCCCATGAGCTGCTCGATCTTACCCGGGAAATAGACGGTCCATTAGGTGATCCAATATCTAAAGGCAGCCAGTTGCAACTAGCTGAATAGTGTTGCGACCACCCCATGGATTCCCAGAAGTTGGGTACCAGAAAGCAACAGCCATCTTGCTAGCCTGACTGATTGTAAACTGAACATCCTGCATTTCCAGGTGGGCGGATGTATTATAACGTTTTGTTTGTAGGCAGCAATTTGTATCAACCCAAAATATCAAGCAATAAAGGAAAGTGAATGAAAGGTATGGAGGTATACCTGTTGGAAACGATCCATTGTCCTCAACGGTCTTGAGAACTCAAAAATGTAGGTGCCCTTCTGACCACTTTCTCCATAAGGGCTCTCTTCTTCCAAATAGCCTGTCAGGGAACGTCATAAAGAAGGATAAAATGATAAAGCAGCCAATATAATACAAGAATTAGTGTAGCAGTAATTCTGAAAAAATTAGTACCAAGTTTAAAGGTCAAAGAAGATATAATGTGAATAGTAATACAAATTACAAGTCAGAAAGACTATTGCATCAAGTCCACCATCTTAGAAAAATGCTGCGTGGGTTAGATGTCTGAGCTGTTGAGAAGGATTCCTCTAAACTTCTATGGACAAAATTTATACTTTAGCAGCTACGAACTAAGAATTTGAGAGCAAGGGAACAAATCACTATTTAAGCATTAGTTTAGAGAAACAGTAAGATGAAACCTGAGTTAGATCTTAAAATATTACACAGTAATTGATAATCAGTCACAGGTGCCAATTGTGCTTCATAAAGAGAAACTTTCAAGACATCCATTCTGCTTTCTTATCATGATAGGATGGAATTTGTACTGTAAATGGTTGTCATCTTTCTACACAATAAACTGATGAAATACAATCATAAAATAATATCCTAACGAAGATATTCCAGAAGCAATAAGAGGACAAAACAACTGTGCCTTGGGTAAACTCCCACAGAACAATTAGCTGGCATGATATGAGTGATTTTGGATGGTATGTAGTCAAACCCAGATTTCATATACAACAAACTGAACACAAACAAATGCATTTGCCATCAGTTGGTTTCCACTGATGAACTGCTAATAATGGATTGAGTCCTGTGTATTTACGGAAAGTAAACCTAAGAGATTTTGAAAAAAAAAATCCAACAATGAAACTCTTTGGCTGAAACATGTAGTTTGATCCTCACTGAAACTACAGCATCCTTTCTCACTCTATCTCACAGAACCTTCTAGCCTAAAGTATCCAAACTTACATTTTGATTAGTTGTTTGCAGTGCAAAAGCACTAGAAATCATTTTATAGAAAAACAAGTAACTGCATGCGAATGTTCACAAATGAAAATCATTCCCTGATATTTAAGTTAGATTTTGCTATCCTTTCTGGGAAGCATTCAACATTCTATCACACAGATCTTAGAATTTCACCCTTCATATTTATCTTTTCTTAATAGCATTTTCAAAACCTATTAGAGAATATACATGGGTATCCATCTGGTTTACTTTATATATCATAAAGAGACTGATACAAGCACTAGTCTTAAAGGGTTTTCAGAATTTATTTTGCAAATATTGAGCTCACATATTTGCAACAATAGCGTGCTTTTTTTTTTTTGGTTGTTTTGTGTCATTTTGTTCAAGTTAAAAAGACATAAAGTCCTTACATCTATGACTTCATTAATTTAAAATATGATTCCAAATTCCCAGCAAAAAAGTTGATTGACTCTATAAGGATGCAACTCTCAGAATACAAATCAATAAAGAATATGTGCAGTATTTAGCTTTGGTTCAAGGCATATGGTAAGCCATAAAGCCCAGCTCTTTCACCCGTATAGACTGGATGATTCTGTTGGTGACTATTGGCCTTAAATTTGTGATCACACTTAGTACGATATTGTCCTTTCCTTTAAAGGATAAGATGTAGATGGTTGATTGGGTTAGGGAAAATGCGTTCAAATGAATGATTAGAAAGCTTTTGTGTTTAACTCTGGGACTCCACAAATTCGATGGTCTCAGTTCTGAGAGGAAATTTTTATTTTGTTTTTTATACTTCAAATAAATAGCATGTTTCCTAAAAGATTTCTTTTACTTCATACAACATAAAGGAGAGTGCATTAGATGCGTTAATGTGAACCCAAACCAACTTAATGACATGACTCCAACATACGATCCTTCAAGGTTTCTTTTATAATTAAAAGAGATATGTCACTTCTCCATCGCCTTTTTCTTTACTGTATTTGTTCTTCCATGGTTTAGAAACTCCCCCATTTTACTGTCTATAAATAGAGATAATAAATCCCTTGCTATTTCTAGGTGAGGACTTCTGGAGAAAAGATAATACCACAAAGTTGCATAAGAACATGGATTTCGTAAGTATAGCGTAGGTGATCCTTGATAGTAACCTCTCAGAACCCAGTGTTTGCATTTTTGATTTTTATACTATTCATGAATTGTGTCAAAAAATGAAATTTAATTGCTATCACTGGATGCCAGAATAAGAAATCAAGATAGAAAGTTGCATCACTGCAGGAACCAATATATCACCAAGAAACCTCAACAGAAAGTGTTCTGTGTAATCTTAGACTAACATTCCCAAATAAAGAAAGTTGGTAATTAGTAGAGGAAGCACACCTGAATGAAATGTTAGGCTACTGTGCCACCAAGCGCCATGCCAATCATTTTGAGCATTTGAAACATTTCCTGAGAATATGAGGACAAATTACCCAAGTCTTCCATATATTTCAATGGAATGTTCAAAATTGATTGGAAAGGAAGCACTGGTAAGTAAGTAAAACAATTTTCTTAAAATAGAAGCAAGGTGAAATGCACTAAGGTCCCGATAAAGTAACTCCGACAAATGGAGCTACGAAAGATAAAGATAAGAACAAATCAGAAACATATAATAGACAGAATAAAGAGAAGACGCAAAAAGAGCAAGCCCAAGAAAGAGACACAGCAAGCTACTTAAATATTCTTTCCAGATGGATACAGAAAGAAAGGAATGTTATCTTGGCAGCCCATCATCTTAAAACGCATAAAAGACAAGATATCATTGGAATCAACATGAAAGTACAACAATTTTAAACAAATGAATCGACAATATGGGATTACATGCTGACTAGTTTATTAAATACTAGCTTGTAACCCCCATGAGATGCATGAGATGCAATTTTTTAATATAATATTAATTTATTTATTTATTTATTATATCTATTATATATATATATTAAAATAGTTAAAATAATTAAAAAAATCTGTATCTTTTGCATAGAAGATAAATCTTATGAAGATCTGGCGATCCTGATTCCATGAAGCTCCTTTCTAAACCCATCATTTTTACTGTTTTATCTTCAAGCATTTTCAAACCATTCCATCTATCTTCCCCTTCTTCTTCGATCCTCTTCTCCTACACTTCCAACTTTTCCAATGGCAATGCCGACAATGTTGCCCATCTGCCATTCACTAATGGCAATAGCATCTTCGAGTTTGGGACAGAGAGAAAATATACCAATGTATGAAATTTCAAATAATTTACGAAGGTGAATCCATCATGTTCTAAATTAATTGATAATATATTTATACTTTTACACTCTGATGTCATATATGATTTTGTTAAAAAAATCTTTTTTGGTATAAAAAAAAATCTTTTTTTGGTTAAAAAAATCTTGTTTATCAACGGCAAAAATGTTAATGGTAAAGTGCCCTTAAGATCAAATATACGATCCTATATTACTTTTAGTAAACATACTTTAGTAAAATCCCATCCATCATATATACTTTTTACATTCTATTGATCCTGGCCTGCCACCAATAAAGGAGGAAAAAAAGTCACCCTCTCTTTTCTATGACCTCTCTCCATCACCATGTCTCCCTTCTTCGCCTCCTCCTTCCACTAACATGAGGTTTCTTCCACACCTCCCATGGATAAAAAATCTCCAAGATTCCAGATCCCCACTGTTACAGACGTGTTCGTGGATCTGACTTACAAAAGGCGCCAACTTGAAGCTCCAGCAGCAGCGCTAGAACAGGAGCAGACGCACTCATGCGAGGAGTCCCACTCACGTGAGGATTGTGTTTGAGTTGGCAGGTTTAGTTTCAAATTTGAATAAGTCGGGATTGTGTTTGAGTTGGCAGGTTTAGTTTTCAAATTTGAATAAGTCACTAGTGATTCCTAGAAATCCTGTGGCATGTAAGTTTGGGTCTTCTTTCCTTGATTTTCTCCTATTTGTTAGAGTTTGTTATTTATTTCAAATTCCTTTGCAGCTTTGATGTACGCCTATATAGGCATTTGATTGGTGAATAAAAATCCAAGCAATTATTCAACAGAAACAAGGAGGTTTTGAGTTCTTTCATATAGAACTCTTATCTGTTCTTCTTATCTGACCCTTTTGTCATCATAGGTTCAGCAAGGAAGGGCAAAAACCGCAGCAAGCCTTCCCTCTCGGAAGGAGATTTTCCTGTCAGCAGACCCGTGATGCTATCTTAGGCCAAGTCTCTCATCAACTTGGTATCAGAGCCTAGCGCCATAGGAGAATCATCCAACTTCCAGGAGGAAATGCGAGCCTTCATGCAACGCATTGAGCTTCAGCAGCAGCGGATAGCATCAGGATTGAGGCCTTAGCACAGCAGCTCGTCGAGATGCAGAAAGGCTAGAACAGAAGCGAGGGCAGTAGTACTCCAAGGGGGCCACCAGCGCGCGTCGATAGGGCTGGAATTGGGCCAGGCCGGGCCAGGCTCTACCCCTGCTCGAGCCCGGCCTGAATAATTTTCGGGCTTCGAGCCGGACTTAGGCTCGATTTTTTAGAAAATACTGGCCCAAGCCCAGCCGAGCCCGGACCCGAGACCGACCTGAACCCAATCGAGCCAGCCCACATCCAAATCCGAATCAAGCCCGAACCAATCGAGCCTGGGCGAGCCTGTTGCGAAGGGAGGGGATGAGCGGGGGAGGGACGGTCGGAGGCAAGGGAGAAGAGGGAGGAGCAGAGGAGGGGAAGGTCGGCGAGGGGAATGGAGGAATACCGGAGAACGCCACCTATCAGAAGGCTCCCACTGCTGTGCCACCAAGCGTCCCCTCCATTGAGAGCTCCTGCGGCGGCATCGCGACCGACGGCTTCGGGTCACCGCCCAACACACTGATGGAGCCCATCTAGGACACCGTCCGGCGGAATCTATCATGGATCGCGAGCAATCTAAAGTTGATCGTCTTTCCGAACCCTACCGGGAGAATCCGAGCAAGGCGCTCTGGGATTGAGACCTCTGGGACTGATGATCGGAGAGCTCCACCACCATCAATGCCTCCAACTCCCTCCACCGCAGCCACCGTCTCCCGCAGCCAAGTCCACCGCCACCTCCACCTCCGGCATCGGCACGTCGTCTTTTCTCGACAACGGCTCCCTCCGATCGAGAGGGAGACTTCCCACTCCGATCTTTTTTATTGCACTGGAGTCCAGGCAAAAGCGGAGGAGAGCGGAAGGGTCGGGCCTGACTTCGGGCTTGGGCCCGGGTCGGGCTCGGATCGGGCCAAAGGTCTGCTCGAGCCCGGCCCGAAAGTAAATCGGGCCCAGTTTTTTGGGCCCGAGCCCAGCCTAAACATTTTGGGCCGAGACCGAAGCCCGACCCAGCTCAATAGGCCTCGAGCCGGCCCGAGCCCACTTCCAGTCCTACGTACAGAGGACAGATTGGAGCAACGCCAGGAAACTACTGTTGTTCCTAGATATGCAAAACTGGATTTCCCATCTTATGATGGGATGGAAGACCCTTTGGGATGGATTCATCGATGTGAGCATTTCTTCCACAATCAGAGTACCAATGAGGCAGAAAAGTGGGACTAGCAGCATTTCACATGACAGGAGATGCTCTGTTATGGTTCTACCAGGTGGAACTTGAAGAGCCTAATCTATCCTGTGAAGAATTCAAGAACTATTGCCATCTTAGGTTTGGCCGCCACTCAGGAGTAATATATTGGGAGAACTCGTCAACCTAAAGCAGACTAGATTAGTGGAGGATTATCAGAGACAGTTTCAATCCCTCCTAGCCTAGGCTACCACAATGCAGCAAAACCAACAGGTAGATTTATTTACTGGTGGTGTAACTGAACCTTTACGGACTGATGTTGAGTTGCAGAATCCTCCGAATTTGGTCACTGCAATGATTCTCGCTCGTGCTTTTGAAAGAAGACAACAGTTCGAAAATGAGGGAGAAAGCAAGCGAGTTGCTACCAGCTGGAT
Organism: Elaeis oleifera; assembly: GCA_000441515.1. Lineage (NCBI taxonomy): Eukaryota > Viridiplantae > Streptophyta > Magnoliopsida > Arecales > Arecaceae > Elaeis > Elaeis oleifera. The sequence goes on along the minus strand of KE505022.1, from coordinate 492,970 downwards.
CAGCTCTAAACCTCCCGCATCCACTACAACTCCGGCACTAGCTCGAATGACCAAGGCCACCAGCAGTACTGCCGCAAGCAATGCTGGCAGCGCTGTTACTCCCTTCATCAAGCAACTGAGTAAGGAAGAAATGGCGGACCAGAGGGCTAAGGGACTCTGCTACAACTATGATGAACGGTATTCTTTCGGGCACTGAGATATTCTTTCGGGCATCAGTGCAAGCAACTGTTTTGGCTGGAGGTGGAGGATTGGTCCAGACCGGATGAAGAGAAACCGCAAGCTGAAGATTCGGGACCAGAAATCTCCTTACACGCCCTCACCGGGAAGCATCAGTCCCACACTATGCAGCTTCGGGCAGAGGTAGCTAGCTGGCCGCTCGTGGTATTAGTCGACTCGGGGAGTACGCACAATTTTTTTAGTGAGACAGCATTCAGAAAATTGGGACTCCCTCTTCAGCAACCCACTGGTTTAAATGTTCTTGTAGCAAATGGAAACAAGATTCCAAACCGGGGGTTATGTAGGGAAGTACCTCTCAAAGTTGATTTCGATTCCTTCCTTACTGACTTATATGTTATTCCGTTGGGTGGCTTTAATCTTGTGCTAGGAGTAAAATGGCTGGAGATGTTGGGCCCTATTCTGTCGGACTTTTCGGAGATGACCATGAGTTTTGATGTAGGGAAAAGAAGAGTCACGCTGCATGGCTCCCAATTCCAAGGGGCCCTCGAATTAACACCATGCAGGAGCAGCAAGCAACAAGACCCCATTTGGAAGAGTTGCTAGCAGAATTTGAAAATGTATTTCAAGAACCATCGGGCTTGCCCCCTCTCCATTCCTGTGACCACCGCATCTACTTATTACCAAGGAGGGGCCCGATTGTTGTGGAGACCTTACAGGTACCTTCATTTTCAAAAGGATAAGATAGAAAGGCAGTGTGCCTCAATACTTCAGCAAGGTATTATTCAGTCCAGTCGATCGCCATTCTCCTCCCCAATTCTTTTGGTGCCTAAGCAAGATAGGACTTGGCATCTCTGTATGGATTATAGAGAGCTAAATGCTAAATAGTGAAGGACAAGTTTCCCATCCCGATGGTGGAAGAACTCCTAGATGAGCTACATGGGGCCCAGTACTTCTCTAAATTGGATCTCAGATCAGGGTATCATCAGGTCCGGATGGAAAAGGAACATCGAGAAGACTGCTTTCAGGACACATCATGGCCATTTCGAGTTCCTGGTTCTTCCTTTTGGTCTCACTAATGCTCCCTCGACTTTCCAAACTTTGATGAATGAGGTATTCCATTCTCTCCTCTGAAAATGTATACTGATTTTTTTAACGATATTTTAGTTTACAATAAGACTTGGGAGGAGCACTTGTGTCACCTTCGAGCGGTGTTCGAGTTGTTGCGCTCTTATCAGCTCTTCCTAAAGAAATCCAAGTGTGCATTTGGGGAGAAGCAGGTTTCTTACTTGGGACATGTTATCAGTGCCGAAGGGGTTGCTATGGATGAAAGAAGGTTAGAGCTGTTGCAGATTGGCTATAGCCACAATCTGTTAAGAGGTTAAGAGCTTTTTAGGGGACTTGCGGGCTATTATCGCAAGTTTGTTAGAAACTATGGTTCTATTGCTGCTCTAACCAGTTTACTAAGAAAAAACTCTTTTGTTTGGAGTAAAGCCACTGTAGATTCTTTCTAGACCCTCAAGGATGCGCTGTCTCATGCCCCAGTGTTGCAATTACCAGATTTTTCGACCACTTTTGTGGTGGAGTGTGATGCTTCTGGCGGAGTTGGGGTTGTGCTTCAGCAAAACGATCATCTGATCGCTCTTTTCAGTAGAAAACTCGCTGACAGGCACTTCCACTTGGCAGAATATGAGAGGGAGCTCATCGGTTTGGCTATGGTAGTCCAGCATTAGAGACCCTACCTCTGGGGCCGTCCATTCGTGATCAAGACTGACCATTACAGTTTAAAATTACTTCTGGATCAGCATTTATCCACGCCTCCACAGAAGCATTGGGTGAGTAAACTCTTGGGTTATGATTTTCAAGTGGAGTACAAAGCTGGAAGTCTCAATCTGGCTGCAGATGCCCTTTCTCGTCGGGAATTTGATGAGGAACAGTGCTGCGCCCTCTCCTGTCCCATGGTTCCCCTCTTCGACCAGGTCTGGGCAGAAATTGGGGAGTCCGAGCATCTACAGGCACTAAAATCCAGAATTGAAAATGATGAGGAATTAGGTCCTTGGTCTATCCGAGACGGCTTGATCTTGTTCAAAGAGAGGGTTTTTCTGCTACCCTCTTCGCCCTTGGTATCAGCTGTATTGGTAGGATTCATGACTCAACTCATGAAGGAACTCAGAAGACTCTTCAAAGAATTAAACAGGATTTTTTTTGGGCTGGCATGAAGAATTCTATGAGGGAATACGTTGCTGCATGCCTTGTTTGTCAGTGAAGCAAGGTTGAAAATCTCCATCCCGCTAGCCTGTTGCAGCCCTTGGGGGTTCCCCATCACATTTGTTCTCACATCTCCATGGATTTTATAGAGGGGCTTCCTAGATCAAGAGGGAAAACCGTTCTATTTGTGATTGTAGATCGGTTCTCCAAATTTGCTCAACTTCATTCCCTTTTCTCATCCATACACGGTTGTATCCGTGGCTTATGTGTTCTTTTCAGAGATCTTCCGATTGCATGGGCTGCCAGAATCGATAGTCAGTGATCAAGATGTGATTTTTACTAGTAATTTTTAGCGGAAGCTGTTTAGGCTGTGTGGCACCAAGCTGTCTCTCTCTTCAGCTTTCCACTCTCAAACTGATAGACAGACTGAGGTTGTCAATCGGACCATGGAAATGTACCTAAAATGTTTTGTGGGAGATAAACCAAGGAATTGGGTAGATTGGATTCTGTGGGTGGAGTATTGCTACAATACTTCGTTTCATTCCGCATTGCGTACTACTCCCTTCCAGGTGATGTATGGTCCAGAGCCTCCTCGACTTCTGGCTTATGTTCCAGGTTCTTCAAGTGTTGATGCAGTGGATCAAGCATTGCAGGAAAGAGATGCTGCCCTCGGAGAGATTAGGTCTCATCTTCTGCAAGCCCAAAATCGCATGAAGACTCATTATGATAAAAGACATCGGGACCTTTCTTTTCTTCCTGGTTCGTGGGTTTGGTTGCGTATCAATCTCAACCGCAGATCTGTGCTTGCTGGTAGTCATCGTTCAAAGCTTGCTCCCAGATATTTTGGTCCTTTCCATATTCTAAAGGCTATCGGTCCTGTAGCATACCAGCTAGAGCTTCCACCCTATGCCAAGATACATGATGTTGTGCATGTTTCGATGTTAAAGCCATTCTCTGGAGAGCCCCCACAGGAAATTCCCCCTCTGCCACCTCTAGTAGATGGTAAAACTGAGCCTCAGCCACAATCAGTTCTTCGAACGCATCTCAACAGGGGTTCTTAGGAGATTTTGGTTCATTGGAAGGGGTTTCCCGCTTCTGATGCTACTTAGGAGACTGTATCTACTTTCCATCAAGCTTATCCTTACTTTGAGCTTGAGGACAAGCTCCTTTTGAAGGTGGGGAGTGATGTTACAGATGCATTCATGGGTCAGACTTACAAAAGGCGCCAACTTGAAGCTCCAACAGCAGCACTAGAACAAGAGTAGACTCACTCACACACGGAGTCCCACTGGCACGAGGATTGTATTTGAGTTGGCAGGTTTACTTTTCAAATTTGAATAAGTCAGGATTGTGTTTGAGTTGGCAGGTTTAGTTTTCAAATTTGAATAAGTCACTAGTGGTTCCTAGAACTCCTATGGCATCTCAGTTTGAGTCTTCTTTCCTTGATTTTCTCCTACTTGTTAGAGTTTGCTATTTATTTCAAATTCCTTTGCAGCTTTGATGTACGCCTATATAGGCCTTTGATCAGTGAATAAAAATCCAAGCAATTATTCAACAGAAACAAGGAGGTTTTGAGTTCCCTCGTATAGAACTCTTACATGTTCTTCTTACCTGACCCTTTTGTCATCATAGGTTCGGCAAGGAAGGGCAAGAACCGCAGCAAGCTTTCCCTCTCGAAAGGAGATTTTCCTATCAGCAAACCCGTGACGCAATCTTGGGCCAAGTCTCTCATCACCCACCTCCTAATCACATCAATCTCCTTACTTTCCCCAATTCCTCACTCCTCTCCCCACAAATTACTTGAATCTCACTGGCTCGATGCCGGATTCAGGGCTTTTGATCTCGAATTCTAGGAAGAAAGCGGAGCAATCGGGCCCAATGTTCATGTCCGTGCCGACGATCGCCCTCTATGCGAGCCCCTGAGTGGCGTCTGCCCGACCCCCTAACAAAATAAAGGAAAGACGAAAAAATTAAAAGGTAAGACCTTTTCCCACATAAATTGATCTTTTTTTCTCTTTTGTCTTCTTTTCTTTTCATTTCTTTCCCTTTTTCAGAGATCTGTGGGAAGGAGAGCACTTGAGGGAGATCGAAGCGGTTTTTAAGCTCGGCCTCGCCCTCATCTTGGTCTTCTCTTTCTCTCCTTTAGGCTTCTTGTCCGAGCTCCTCTACGTCCTCTAGTGTCGGCGCCGATGGCTCCGACAAGCTCCGCCTCCTCCGACAATCCCAAAATCCCTAATGCCAGCGAGGGTGGTGCCTCCTCTAAGGAGCTACTCCTCTACCTCCTCTGCTAAAGAACCAATCCCGCATCGAACCACCCTCCTCCGTTGCCGCATCCTCAGCATTCTCTACAACAGTTGCTCTCACCGACCCGCCAGCGGCCATGACAAAGATGGCATCCTTCGAAGGCAGTAGTGGAGGAGGGTGATCTAGTGTGGTGGCATGCGATATACTTCGGGCCATCGAGGGGGCTATACACCATCACAGAGGAGAAAAAAAAATGCTGACGCCTCCTTTTTAAATGCCTCTGCCGAGGTCTTCCGAAGCCATGTGTCTCCCTCCCATCTTTCTCAAGACCCCACATGTCAAACGGAGGCTCTGTCAATGCAGAGCCTCCGTTCTAATATATATATATATATATATATATTAGATGTATCCCCTTTCTAAAGTGTAAGATTACCTGGACCCTTTCCATCAAGGTATCGGCAATGCGGTTCCATGCATATACATCAACCAGATGACCAAACCTGTCAAAAACATTTAGAGGCTCAAAACTTTAAACTGATATTGAAGAGTAAACGCAATCAGCTAAACTACAACAAGAAAGAACAGCAATATACCTATCATTTCCATTTCCATCACTATTGTCTATAAGATTGCCACCATATAACCGTCCAGGAATAGCATTTCCAATTGAAAAATGCATAATGTCCACTTCATGTCCACGACAGCTTTATTGGTGCATGTATCGCGCATATTTGTACAACCTCCCATCTAGAAAAAAAGCATGTTTTCAATAATGGGTGACAGTTAAAGTAGGACTCTACAGTTATCAGACTTAGCAAAAGATATCTAACAACACCAGTACCTAAAATATGTGTGAGCACAGATGAACAAATAAGCAAGGGGAACCAGAAACACTTACATTATGATATGAGGCATCCTCCCAACTTGAAACATGAGAGCAACAGAGGGACATTTGTTGTTTTCACTGTATTTTCCAGAAAAACAGTTAGATATGTGCACGATAAAGTAGGCCTGACTTCCCATATATTGGATGGACAAAAAGAAGCTGCACTTCATGGATTTCACTGTGCCCATTGGACTTAGCAAGTAACTTTGCGTGATAATGACAAGGCCAGTTTGTTCCATAGATTACAGTATGCACAATTATGTAGTACAAGTTCAGGTTATAACATAACAGATAACAGGACAAAGTTAGAACTAGATAAAAGAAACAAAGCTTAGAGTAGAACTTATACAGGATATGGTGAAGGAAAATCAAATAAGATAAATCAACCAATAAGTGGGGTCTAACAAAAGAGATCTGGAGCAATTCAAAGTTAGGAAGGAAGAGCGAGAAGACTTTAGTGGAAAGGGAACTATGATAGATTACCACGGAAAAGGATATGACTCTTCATTTGAAATAAACTGAGAGACAGGATTTGTAAAGCAGAGTAGAATAGAAGGGACACAATTCATTGGTTAGGTTATGGATGTTGTGGCTATGAACAAATGTTGACCAAAAAGCATGATAAATTGGAGATATAGCAACAAAATAAAACTTGCCTAACTGAATCAAATAATGTTGAAAAAGAAAGAATGAGAAACCAATATCATAACAGGCACATAAGGGAAGTATATTGAAAGATAACAAATATGAACCTGATTACATTAAAGACAAACAGTACATAACCTTTTTGCTTAGCGGATTGACAAGAAAATCACAGAAGAAAAGAAGAATGGGAAGCAAAGGAATCTTACATTATGAATTTTAAATAAATTACAATAAATCTCAACTAGATTGGAAAATGAACTTATATGCTATAAATAGAAAAAAAAGATATTAAAAAAAAAACAAATTCTTACCCCTTTGAGTATGCAAACTCCCCATCAACTTGTAGCATGAAAAAAACATTGCGACCATCATGCACAGCCTACAAATCGATTGTTAACGAACAAAATCAATTCCAAAAGTCATTTATAATGAATTCATATCCACACTAAAAACTTGTGGAAACATAAATATATATACATACCAATATGGAAGCACATGAATGCCATTTTACAATCATCTTAAAAGACTAAATGTGTCCTCAAAGAAGCATTACTGGTGATAGGAGTTTTGGACACTTCACATAAATAAACATCAGGTTAATATATATATAGAATGTGAGAGACAGAGAGAGAGTGAGACACTTGGTCGCACATGAGTGGATCTCCACTCAGGTCTGGTCCAGTCTAGATCAAACGATGGGGTCCCATATGAATAATCCAAGCCGTTGGGGGTTATCTATTATGCTTACACAGAAAAAACATATGATTTGGAGACCTTTACCATCAAGTGGTCATAAAATTGAACATATTAAGTAATATGAAATAACATACGTTTTCTAACCACTTGATGCACAGAGTAGAGTCTCCAAATCATATAATTTTGTGTATGGGAGCAGTTTAGATGTAATAGATCACATTCAACAACTCAAATCATCAATGTCAAAATCCAATTGTCTGATTTAAACCTAGTTGGATCTGAAAGGAGATCTACATGCATGTAGCCAAGTATATCTCCT
>KE505022.1:446609-458697 GCA_000441515.1 Elaeis oleifera | reverse complement strand
TAAAATTTGTTGAGAGTTAGGTACAACTACTTCTTGGTATTGTTCTTCTTGATTAGTTGAGAGATCAAGAAAGGTTGTTGACTTCTTCAAGAATTAAGAAAGAAAGATTAAAAAAGATTCTAAGGTTGATCCCTAAACGGCCTTAGTTCAAGCCTATTCAGGCTTTGAGTTCAAGTGAGTTGTATCAAGAGCCTATCTAAATCGGTCTTGTAGATTTCTGTAGAGGCAGGATGCTTGTGCTACAGATTCAAAATCTATTCAGGCTCCAGATTTAGAGATTGAATTAGATTTAACCCCAGTTACAAATTTGAAGCAAAGAAAAGCGATTCAGGTATGTGAATTGATTACAGCCTTTCATTTGTTATTTCTAAATTCAGTTTATGTTAATTTCAGCATATGAACTAGATCTATAGGTGCTTTCATATGATGAATATATGCTTAGATTAAAATATTTTAATCTGATCTTTTCACTGTCTTTTGGATTTAGAAAATTTTGAAATCCACATGTACTAGCATCTGTAGAAAATCCAACATATTAATAATTGGATTGTGCAACATCTATTTTTAGATCTATACAAATAGTTGGATGAAAGAGATTGGAATACTTTGAAATCTATGCTAAATGTGATCCAGTAGTTGATGTTGCTAAAAGAATTTATGATTGTTACGAAAACAATATCAAATTCACATACATAGTTATCAATTTTTCGTTACGACATTTATAAGGATGAAAGTAGATTGGATTATATCCATCAAAACTTATTTTCATATCCAAATTTTTTGAATATGAATAGAAATTTATGCATCCGATCCATATCCGTCTGCATTCATGCCCATCAAAAAAAACGGAGATGGATATGGATAGGCGATTATTCAGTCTATATCCAAATTTTAATTCTATTTAATTTATATAGTACTCATAAAGTTTAAAAAAATAAATGACCATATTAATATATTATTAAATCAATTTATTTTTTATTTAGTAATTTTTTAATTCTATTATCATAAATTTAATTATGCAACTTATATCCATATTTATGTTCATACTTTCAATATCTGATTTATATCTGTATCCATATAAATAAATATGACTATGAGTTTTTGCATCTAGCTAACATCCGAATCCATATCTCTATTTATAAAATAAATAATATGGATATAGAGATATAGATATACTGATATCTAATCCATATCTGATCTGATTTCAACCTTATATAATTCTCATGATAAGCAAAATGCATGATTGTATATGAGTGCATATTTCATTTTATCAAGGTACTCCTAATTTATTAGAAATTTGATGTCTATTATTGTCTTTTCTTTCTCTTTTTCAGGATATTTTGATGTAGTGATGAACATGGCCATTTCTTTTTCTATTTATTTCTTGTCAAACTACATGAAAATTTCAGGTCCCAAAACATGATCTTTTCTTGTTAGCTAGTAGATTGATGTAGATGCGTATTTATCAATCCATTGTTGCTACACTAATGGCAGAAAAAATGTGTAGATAAGAAATTTATTTAATTTCATATATTCTTAGATTGTTAAAATCTTGATTTTTCTATTTCATGATCTTGTTTCATTTTTTATATTTTCACGATATCGATGCAGGTGAGAATTCTCCACTCTTTCTGCTTTAAGCATTTGGACGTTGCATGCATGGTTCTTAGAACAAAAATAGGCTAGATCCCTCAATATGTATGTGTGTGTGCATGTATATATGATGGATGATTGTGATCAAAATATATATAATGATAAAAAAGTTAAATTGAGAAAATAAATAGAATACTATTTGGTACATGCTACAATTTATAGGAGGATTATTTGGTGGATGGATGTAATATATAACATTTTCTTTTTTTTTCTTTTTTTTGATAATACAAAGGAGTGAGGGGGGCAGCCAGCGTAGCTACTCCCTCTAGGCATGACCATAAGGGGCCCCACTCCGCTGGAGAATGTTCGATACAGGACAATAAAGGTGGCTCTGTCCCTCCCCATCATGTCTAAGTAGATCAGGTGAGTACGTCACCCCAGTCCCACCGAAGCACTAGAGGGACTAGATACCAATGCGCACATCCACATCCAGGCATCCGAAAATTCTTCATTTAATCGACTCCTCACAAGACTTGAACCTCGAACATGAGGACATGAGGTCAACAGCCCGTTCCAACTAGACTACCACCTTGATGGTATGTATAACATCTTTTTAGATGTGCTAATAAATGTGAATCATATTTGGCAGCTGTATTTTGTCTACAAAAATCCAAAAGGCCTATTCGCCAAATAGAACTTATTTTTTTTGGTAAAAAATATAAATCTATTTAATCTCTGTATCTCCCATAAAAGGCATCTCGATGGTAAATAGTCAAGTGACAAATTATACAGTTCTGACAAAGGAGTAAGGCTTGGTGTTGAAGTTGACTTTCACATAAGCGTCAATCCTCCATCAAGTGGATAACAACAGGCCCCATACCCCAACCTAATTAGCTCAAACTAAATTTTGACCACTCAATTAAGGCCAATGGTAGGTGGGTATAGTCATTATTATCATAATTAGAAATTGATCTTTACTAGCTGTAAGTACTAATCATGTTTTCTATAAAAATTTGGTTCCTTTTGTTGAACATGGATGTACTAGGGAAGGCTTAGAATGTGCAGATCATTTATGAAAAGTAATTATATATATATATATATATTGATGAAGTGGAACATTCATACAACTCTCGTACGAATACATTCCAAAAGGTTAAAAAAAAATATCCCAAAAAGATATCGGTAAAACTGAGAAGACCACCAAAAGCTTCGACTGAAGTGATCAGCAATAAAATCTGCCATCCAGTCCACAACAATATTTGCCTCACGATTGACATATCAAATGTCCAAGAAGACACAAGCATCAAGCATCCTCCATTTGTCCTGAATGAGAGGATGAGTCGCAACTGTGCCCTGACGCCCCTACAGCTAGGACAACACCATCACCAATACCCCTTCACCACCAAATGGTCAACCCCAAGAGTTGGTCCTGCATAAGAGATGCCCTCTCACGCCGCCCGCAGCTCCACTACTTCGATAGTGGTCCCCATTAGATAGATCCGCTAGCTGCAATGAGCCTCTAATTAGGATCGCAGATCACAACCCAACTCTATCTTTGCTATCCACCACACTATCATCAAAGTTAACCTTAAGAGAGGTTAGGGTGGAGGTTCTTAAGAGATAAATACCCTCAAAGGCTCTTCATGAGTAGGGAGGAGTCCCAAGTCCTCAAGATCATACTATCCAGCACTACATCAGCAAACTTCTCAGCTTAGGTCATAGCCCTCTCAAGCACAAACCTCCCTAACTACCATCTCACCTCAAAACTTTAATTTAGATGACTAGATATGATAAATAATGCAAGTAGCACTAATATCGATAGATCTAGTGGCTTCAATCCCCATGCTGTGATGCAGAGCATCAAGAAAATCTTGAGCAGGTTGCTCCTCTCGGATGGTCATGGGAATCCAGATCGCCAATCGCCAAACTCTTCTAGCTCTCGAGCAAAGGAACAAGGCATGCTCCATCATCTTCTCCCCTATATAGCTAGGACAGGAGGGATGAATATCTATCCCCCGACCTCTCAATAGTGCTCTGATAGATAGACAGCTCTAGGCGATCTTCAAACAAATAATCAGACCCTTGGGTGAACCTAGAGTCACCAAATCCAAGCAGCATCCAAGCTTCTGCTCAACTCTCTCCTATAAATATCACAGAAGTCTCTGGCAGCCACCCTCGGAGTGCATGAGGATCGCTAAACCCTAACATCCAGGCCCTCTAGAAGGGGGATCGCCTGAAAAGAACCTTATCAACCAATTATCTACCGAAAAATTGTGTCATCATCGACATATTCCAGCCCCTCCCCTCCAACTGGATAAGGTCATAAACCCATATAGAGTCTCCCATCTTATACTCATATAGGTCGGCTAGCGACATAAGAGGCTATCTGCCATCCACGGGTCCCTAACGATGTCGATCGACCATCCATCTCCAACCAGCCACCTCACTTGAGCCATCACATCTGGAGCTCGAGTACAGATATCTTTTTATATGAAAGAGCTATTCTGACTTGTATCATGACACTGCAAGGACTATCAGCGTGTAATAAAAATCTCACCGCATGACGGGCAATCAGAGTCTTTCGATGGTGAACAGAGAATGAATACAAGCCCTCTCTCAAGTTGGTTGATATATGACACCCCACATGAGGCGGTGCACTCCTCTTCCTTTGCGAAGAGAGCCCCACAGGAAATTTCTAAAAAGCTACTCAAGCTTCAAAAGGGAGGCTCTTAGGATGATAGTATGGGCCAACATGTAAATAGAGATGGCACTGAAGATCGATCTAATAAAAGTCACCCTTGCCATCATCGATAAGGCTCTAGCCTACCATCTCTCTGGCCGCTCTCGAATCAACGCCTCTATCTCAACATAATCAAGCCTCCACAGTCTCCTCCCCATAATCAAGACCCCCAGATAACATAGTGCTCCAATCTGCTCAGTGATGCCCAAGATCTCTTTGATCCTCTATTTGTGTTGGATCCTAATCTTCAAACAGAAGAAGACTACTGACTTGAGAAGGTTTACTTTTTTCATAGAGGCAATACAATACTCCTCCAATATTCTCCTGAAGACCGCCGCATTCTGGGCAGAAGCCCAGCCCACCAAAAGATAATTATCCATAAAAATAGATGCGAGATTAGGTATGCACCTAGAGCCAGCAAATAAGGATCCATGGTGTAGATCAGGGCAGCTGCTCGCAAAGTATGAAAAAGGACATCAGCATAAACAATGAACAAGTAAGAGGGCAGACGATAACCTTGGTGGAGGTCGGTTTAGGAGTGAAAAAAGTCTATTGGAGTGCCATTAATCAAAATAAAGAAGGACAGAGCCTATACACACCCTCTAACCAACTAGTCCATCGGTTATGAAAGTCAAAACTCCATAAGGCAAAATATCGATCATAGGCTCTCTTTATGTCCAACTTAATAGCCATGAGACTACATCTAGCTAAGGCTCTCTAAAGATCATACATAAACTTATGCACAATCAACGTATTATCGGAGATACTGTGGCCATCCACAAAAGCACCCTACTCAAGCTAATCAGTCGAAGGAGAATGGACTTCATTCTATCCACCAAAATTTTGGCACAAATCTTATACAAAGTGGTGCACAAGCTAATAAGTTTGTAATGACTCACCTTAGAAGCATCCTGCCTCTTCGGGGATCAACACAATAAAGATCCTATTTCAGGCAGCTGGCATCAATCCTATGACAAATAACTGCTAGATTGCCTCCATAACCTCCTCCTAGATAAGGGCCCAATATCGTCTGAAGAAAATGGAGGAAACCATCAAGTCCATAACTTTGTCATCTATTAATGCTCAGACAGTTAGCCGAATCTTATCCTTAGATGAGTTCTCCACAGTTGAGACCTAACTAAATCAAGAGAGGTTGCGAAAGGCCCAGATCCTCTCAGATCCACCGACTACCTTGATCGAAAGAACTAAGAAGCTCCTACCACATTCCATCCTCACTATCAATCCATTGCCCACCAGCATCCCTCAATGCCCAAATTCCATTCCTATGCCTCCTAATGGTAGTCGTCTGATAAAAAATCTAATATTTCTATCCCTTCCTTAACCACTGGACCCCTGATTTCTACCATCACATGGTCTCTTGCTGATGCAGTAAGGAGTAGTGCAAGAAAAGCCTAGTCCATAGCTTAGCAAGATCATCATCAAAGAATACATTCTCTCTGTCCTCCCTTAGATGGAGGTCAAAAATCACCGCCTCCACCTCCTCCAACCTCTAGAAAATGTCACCCATCTTGACCTAATTCCACCTCCTAAGCCAGTACCTAAACAACTCGAGTTTGCAGATGACTTGATACATAGCATCTCCATGTACCAATATCCTCCAAACCTCTTGCACAATATCTCAAGAATAGGATTAAGACAATCAAAATTTCTCAAACCAAAAGGGACATTGATAAGAGAGGTCAGAGTCAATAGAAATCTAAACAAGATAATGGTCAGAGAAAATGCTCCACAAATGGCATAGCTGATAGCTTGGGAACTGATGCATCCAACTAACAATAGCAAGGGCCCTATCAATGCACTCCCACACTAGAGCCCAGCCCTAACAATTGTCACACCAGGTGAATCTGGATCTTCCAAGACCAACCAACCCATTTCTCATAATGAACTTCCTAAACTCTCTGATTTCGATGATGTTTGTGAAGGGCCTACCTCTCTCTTCTCCTAGGGCCTATCAATACAGTTAAAGTCACCAGCCATAAGGGAGGAGAGGCTCAGGTCAATCGGCTTGGAGATCACATCCCACAATACTCTCTTTTGTCTATACTCAATGCTAACGCAAACACCAAATAAGATACAAAGAGATTCATTGATGTCACAAATAATTACTATTACATTTTGGTTACAATTATACAAAACATGCACATTAGCTGCCACTTTTTTTCATAGAATAATAATTTCTCCCGCCAACCCACACAAATCAATAGCATAGAAGCCCCATGAAGCTGAAAAATATCATCGGATAGGCTCCAAGTTTCAATCTGCCGGTCGGGCCTCAAGTAGCACATATAGATCCGGATTTTACTAGTACATAAGCCATCTAAAAGTAGAGAAGAAGGAAGGCTTTTTCGGCCCTCGCACATTCCACATAAGCAGCTTCATTGGTAGGAAACATCATCTTGAGGGTCCTCCCCGATCTCTCATCATTTTCTAACATCTCGTCTCACCCCCTATATGCCCAACAAGAGTGGACCCCCCAGTTGTCTCTGTCAGGGCCATCTTGACTTGGCAACTATCTTTCATACCTATCCATCTCTAGTCGGGCCAGTCCATCTCCATTCAAAGACATCCCACCATAGGCCTGCCCATCCATTCCTCCCTTACTGCCTTCAAAAGGATTGGAGGCCTCTGATGAACCGTCAAGAGAGCCCCCAATCAGCCTAAGAGAGGGGCCCCCGTGCTTCAACAATAGATCTTGCCTCCCCTTGCAAGTCTGAGAAGCTCCCTACCATCCCTCACCAATCCTGGCCAGCCTTACACCATCATCAAACCCTACTTCACTGGCTCCACCCACATGGATGCCATCATGGGAGGAGCATGGCTGGTCGAACCACCTCCAACTTCTCGAGAACATCATCTCTCGAGCTAGATGTAGCTGTAGTAGCCTTGGATGCTGACACAGCTCTCCCATCGCCAGAAGCCTCTAACTCACACTCATCACAAGCACCAACACAAGCATAGATGGTCGGAGTCAACGACATCCTGAGCTAGTTTCACTTGGCCAACCTATGTCAAGTTAGACTTAGGGCCAGGTTCCATCTGCAACCCAAGGCTGTAGGTCTATTTCAAATGAGCTGAGCAAGAGCATACCTCCACTGTGGGTTGATCTAGCACCACCAGACCCTCCTTCCAACCCACCTTTACATCAACTCAATCTGGCTTTAAGTCAACCAACACTCTAAACCCAATCCCAGCTCGAGTTGGTGACTCACCACTCATCGAGGTGCCCAAGTCATATCTTTTCGAGCTCTTATCTAGAGATCATCTATGTGCCATCTTTGTTAGTTCCTGCCATCCCTATAAATCTGATAAAGACCTCGAAGGACTACTTGACTACCTTAGAGGTGATTTCGGCAACTGAGCTGGGGGAGACACCAAACTCAGTCATCTTCTTCCCTTAGCAAGACCCAGGGTTGCCCTAGGCGGCTGTTGCTTCAAGATGACCACCTAAGGGGCTAGTTGGGGATGGACACGAGAGGCTCGATCCACCTCGCCGCCTCCATGTCATGGTGGGGACCTCAATGAAGTTCTCCGATTGAAGAGAGAATCCACTTCCACTAAAGGAAGGCTCAACCAGCAAACCACTCCAATCTTCATTTGAGTGGCTGATCTGGCCACAAGCGAAACACACCATAGACAGGTCTTCATAGTCAAACAGCTACCAAAAGACCTTGCTCTTCCTCCCAATTGAAAGCTCGGGCTTCTGAGGCTCAATGGCATCAATCTCTACCAAACCCAAGTGAAACCCATCTTCCTCAGTTGATCTATGAAAGTCGATCAAGATTAGCCTCCTAGCTTCATTCATGATACTCAACAGTCTTCTTAGGCACCAATACTCAATTGGGAGACTTGAAAGCTGCAACCACACTGTAGATGATAACTCTGACACAAAATCCGATACCTATGGCTCAACAGCTAGAAACTGCATGGTGACAAACCACGGGCCCATTGAAGAATGGCATTATTCATCCAACTTGAATCAAACAAAGGTGACCTTCCAGCAGGAAGAATGACTCCACCTCATTTGGCAACTCCCCTCTTCCTTATAGTCTTTTGCAACCCAATCAACTGAAACTCATTGGCCCAAACTTCGAACAAGCACCATCTGCTTCTTCCATTTCCTCCTCGACTCTTCCATTCCATCCTCGAAAAACTCTAACACTTTCATGAAGTATCGTTGGAGATATTCTACTTCCACCTTTGAGACCTTATGGTATGTCTAGGTTGTCTGCCCAATGGATCTTGGGCCACCTTCGACCAGGTTCATCCCCCCTCCCCAAAGGCCGATGAGGGCCAAATCCCATTGCCACCAACCCTTCCTTTGTCTTCTACCTTGCTCCCCCATAACCACCTATTCAACGAAAGTCTAAGAAGAACATGGTATTTACCGCAATTGCTCACTTAGAGTGCTCAAGCCTTCCGATTCTCTTACTATATATGTTTAGAAGGCGATTCGAGAACTATAATTTCATAAATAAACTAACAACTAGATCATATTTGTGTCTCTTAGCCATAGTACATGTGTATAGAATATTTCAGAATCTCAGAACCATGAAACTAATCAAATAAATGACCTTTTGGCTAACAAAGCTAAAATTATAGTGCAATGCCAAATTTGAATAAGAGAGTACCTTATCTATTTGTGCAATCTGGTAATGACTCTTTATTAGATAAAATACTTTGTTTTCTTAAAAGATATTGTAAATCTGTAATGACTTTTCCTTTAGAAAAGATGCTCCAATGACTCAAAAGAGTTACTCAAAAAGTCCTCAGCTAGTGTCATGTATTGTCATTGATATCTTTAATTTACATTAATTAGTGTGTAATTAAATGAAGCCAAGGCACTCGAGTGACTTTCTTTAGTGATTTTTTGGAGTCACCTGCAGCATTGCACATTTTCTTATGAGATCTTCATTTTACACTCCTTGTCAGAGTTTGATAGATTAAATTTAATATAATATATAAAGAAGAATTAGGTTGGTGACTTTTGACAAGTGGCATTATGAGTTTTTGATAAGTGATGTTCTGAGTATTTAATATTATTTATTATAATTTAATAGAAAGGATCAAATTGGTGATCTTTTGACAATTGGCATTTTGAGTATTTGAAAAATGACATTCTGAATGTTTAGCATTATTATTATAATTAATAAAAAAATTATATTGATCATTAAGAAAAAAATTATTTATTAATTATTTTAATATTAGATCAATTAATTAATTTCAATTATTATTTGTTTAATTTTAACAAATATATAATTTTTTTTCATATACTCTCTTCTTTTTTTAGTCATCCCGTGCATCATACAGATTTTAATAGCTAGTATTCTCTATTTTGGTACAAGCTTTCTTTACCAGAAGTCAAACACCCTCTATTTGACTTTTTCTATAATCTGTAATTTTTTCTTTTAAAGCTCCACAAGACTAACCCATATGTTTTGTTGGAAGCTTCAAAATTTGATATGCAGCAAGTTGCAAAGCAATACGTTCTTTCTAGATTTTAAGTTTGTATTTTTTTCATAAATTAAGTCTATAAAGTACTTTAACATACACAGTGCTTGATTCGGCTAGCTTGGACTGGGCACCATGCATGAACCAAAATCCTCTCTTTGACTGCTAGTAGATTTATCAATAAGCATGCCTTGCTGAGTGAGGAGAGAATGCATAGATCATCCAATTAAAAGTGAATTACAGAAGGTGATCAACGTAATAAGAAAATATATGACACTATTGTGTTATCTAATTATAATTTACTGATATAAAAATTGTAGAATGTGATCTACAAACACTATAAGAAATTTTACTATTAACGACGGCTAATTGCCATCGTTAATATTAATTTTGTCATCGATAATAGTATTAGCGATGGAACACCGTCACTAATTAGTGGTCGGAACAACCCTTATCACTAATTACCCTTATTAGCGATGAATTTTTTAACCATCGCTAATAACTACTACTAGTAATGGTATTTGTGACGGTCAAATTCCGTCACTATTTATATTTTATTTTAAATCAAATTTAAAAAAAATAAAAAATTAGTGATAGTTATTTTATCGTTAATGCTGTCGTTAATAAGTATTAACGACCATCGAAGCCATCACTAATGCCGTCGATGATAATTAATTTATTTTTTTAAAAAATATAATAATATTTTAAAATTTATTTTAATTAATCACAATCAATTATGGTGTCTAACATCTGTTATAATTAAAATTCAAAGATAATATAACAATCATAAATAAAAAATTAATTATATTATATTAAAATATAAATTATATAATTTTACAAGCAGTATCAAAAAAAATATAAAACATCAAAATAAAAGAAAATCAGATCAGATCCTCCTTATTGTCATCTTCCTGCTCCTCTCCAGTAGTTGATGGATGAGGATCTAATGTCCCAGCATCCTGAAATGAAGAAAATAAAATATTATTAATAAATTTTGATATAAAGGCGTATCTTTCGATAGAGATATATCTTTTGATATTTCTTCAATTTTCAAACAGATTATTCTTACATATTCCATTCGATGATACAGAGCTATGGACATCCCCGACCTATCAATTGGATAGTTAGATTGAATTTTTAGCCTTTAGATCTTCTTCTCTGATTGAAGCCTAAATATGTTCTAAATATAAAACTTAAATAAGTAAAAAGTTTACTAATAGAATTATCTGATATGATAGTTGGGACAACAAGTCCAGCTAATCGTGCAGCTGTGGATCTTGGAGAATCTCCATGATCGTGTCGCAAACAGCATCTCGAAAGCTCTGAGGTCGCTGGCTCAGAAGCCTCTGCATGACTTCCTCCACGTGCGCATTGCTCCAAGTCTGGAATGTCGAGATCTATGAGGACGTCGAAGAGTATCAAGCTGTTGGAGGATCGAAGTTATGGTCGAATTCTATGATCCGACTCCTACTCACCCTCCAGTGACCCAAAGCCATCCCTCAAGATCAAGAAGGGGCTAAGTGGATGGGTCATCATCGTATCATGCAATGACATACTCCACGTAATCCACCTACACAGTTCAAAAACATATTAGTTCTAATATATATATCAGATCTTATAACAACTTAATAAATACAGTTTAAAATTCTTACCACGATCTATCACGATCTAAAATCTAAGTAATCACCAGTCCTATTAGACTGATGTGTGGCCTCCCACAACCGCACTGATCTGGTGGATGACCCGACTGCCATATCTACAATAAGTAAATAATAAAATTAAATTAATTAAAGCATACATATAAGAATTTTTATAGTTCTAGTGAAGAGTTTTGGTATAGATTTGTTATCAGTCTGTCGGCCACAATATATGTGCCGATGGAGCCGTGTGTGTGCCTGATCAAATTCTGCTAGACGGTCCTATGCTGTCGAGCCTTCTACCACCTACTGGAGTGCTTCTCACTGCTCCACTGATCACAGAAGGCCTTCCATATATTCGTCTGCATCCAGCGATCCCTGTAGGATCTCCAGTGGAGGTCCGATGGTGATTGAAAATTAGAATGCTCGATGGCGGACTACCTGAGGCCATAAAGGTCATCTCGAAGCCTTCGTGTGGCCACCTCATCGAAGATCCGATGGCCAGCCTCATCATTCTGGGGAGTCTCGAATCGATAGTACTCCTACAAGATAGAATCAAAGCATGTATTAATAAGTAGAATACAAATTTTTAAATTTTTTGAAAGATTTTATTTTCTGTTCACCAAATGTGTTGACTCATTTCACAAAC
>KE505022.1:421977-433181 GCA_000441515.1 Elaeis oleifera | reverse complement strand
ACACACACACACACACACAATATATATATATATATATATATATATATATATATATATTGTTAATGGGAAGCCAAAGGAAATACAAGTTTGGTCTATTAATATGAAAGATGATAGAAAATGTAAAAGATAAAAGTAAAGCTTGCTAGTAAGCAGGCAGATTATTTGCATATTGCAAAAGGTGAAGTATCTGTTAAAAATGTAATAATCTTTCTTTAAAAAAATGCGGTGTTTGCTATCCAAATTCATAAACTCTGCAATTATATGTTGCTTGTAGCATACTGAAAGAAATCCATGGCTTGTCATAAATTAGTGCATTAGGAGATGTTGCAAGAGACATGTAATATATTTTTATGATTGTGACAGGGAACAAAATGCATAGTTTAGAAAGATCACATTGTGTTGTTTTTACTCTATGTTCATAATATGTGCATAACAATTAGAATGATGATATCATGATGTTGACAGGAGGAACTTTTCTTTCTCCTTTCCGGTTCCGGTTGTTTGGAACACTCACAATGTGCATTGCACCATATTTGTTATTCTTCTTTTTCTTTTCAAGAAATATTTGCTTATTCTACTTGCGGATGGAGGAAAGACCCTTTGTCAGCCATTCTTTTTATGGTCTACAAGAAATTGTACATTGAGCATAATTAAATTCTTATATTTTACACTCATTTTCTTCATTTTGAAAATTGATACACTTAGTTTACAGTATCAGCATAATAACAGATTTCATTTCATCATCCATGGTTTCTAGCTACCTTTTTATTATTATCTGAACTAACCGAGACCATAAGAACTTCATGCATCATGATACAGCACAATCCTTTTCTATCTGTAAGTAATTTACTAGATTCACTGTAAACATTAGATAATACTGTGAATTAGCAATCCTATTTAGGAATCTTGGTGAGGGATTCATAAAGACAACCCCAGATTTCTTCTAAGTAATCTCTGAGCATCATTACTCTCCTATCAGGTTTTACAATATGAGCAGCTAGGTTACTTAAACATCATTGCAAACGGTATTCTCACCCTCTGAAACTATAACTTACCTCTTGGTGCATAATATGAACCACAAATCTACTACCTGGGTATTCTCAAGGCTTTGCACAGGAGGAAGCAGGGGGATTGGTTGGGGACAGCTGAAAAGCCACTTTGATATATGAAACAGCATTGAAGTGTTGTTGTTGTTGTTGTTATTATTAAAAACAAACAAAAAAACCTTGTTTGACACATTGATGGATATCTTCATGTAGAAACAAAAATGAGACAATGATCAGTCATACGTGACACTAATACATCACACTAGAAGATCTATTATGGCTGATGAAGACTAAGAATGCGCAAATGAAGTACCAGAAGTTCCAATATGGAAATAAGATGTCCTTATTGCTCTTCCATGCATCCAAAGGAAATACGTTATTAGTTGATTTTTTATTTTTCATTTTTTTCTGAGATTTGGATCTCCTGTACTTCCATGTTGAGGATATGTTGCCTTCTATTCCTCCATATAAAATTTAAAAAAAAAGTAAATAAAGTGGATTCTTGGTCTGTTTCTTTGTTGCATCGTAATATCAATTTTCGCTAAATGAGTTTATTATTTCTTTTTAAGAATTGTCTCCTTTTCTCTCCCTTTAGCCATTGAATTTTGCCCCGCGTTCCTGAATGTTATGATCTCCTTCCTTTCATAAATAGATTGTCCTGATAACTTTGCATCATAAATAACTCCATGCCATGAAATAAGATAGTGATCAAATGTTCGATCAAAATGGATAGAGAGGATAATACTTAAGGTTCATCCATCTCATCAATCTTAATCCAGTACTAGAAAAGTGATGTAAAATTCGATATAATTTAATAAACCATGGACATAATGTCCACTTGCACTTAAGCTAACAGACGAACAGCTACAGTTTGATCCATATCTAATTTGAATTTTGAGATCTGGAAATGTTGGATGTTATTTGAAGAAAAGAGCAAACAGGCCTTATGTGTTTGAATAATTGACTACTCTGGGCATTATTCTGCTTCAGAATACAGTATATCTTCACAATCATTGAAATACTATGTTGAGGATCCCCAATAGTATTTATAAACTATGGTTTAAGGACATCCAAGCTACCTTTCGAATGTGAGAAGTAAAGAAATAAAAAATAAAGCAAATGAAAATTATAATTGAGTGAAAAAGAAAAAGTTTATAATAATCATTCTTATTTATGGAAGTGATCTGCATCATACTTTTATAACCATTTTTAATCATCAATTCTGAAAGGATGAGCAGCAACAATTGGATCCGCAGCTAATTTTAATTAATAGATTTTGAGATGTTGGACTTTGTTCGAAGAAAAAAAAGTGATCATAATTAAGTACATTGGATATCTTCTGCTTCAAAACCTAATATATCTTCATCATCATTAAAATACCTTCTTAAAGATCTTCAATAGCATTCTATAGTTGATAGATTAGGGACATCCAAGCCACCTTTCATGTGTGAAAAATACAGAGATAAAAAAAAAATTGAAGAAAATTAAATTTGAGTGAAAAGTAAAATAAAATAGAAGTAAAGATCAGAAAAGGAAGGTTTAACATAATAGTGAATGAAGATAAAATAAAGTTTAAAGAAAAATTATTATGGTGCTGCCCAGGTTCGAACTGGGGACCTTCAGTGTGTAAGACTGACGTGATAACCGACTACACCACAGCACCAGATGTTTTGCCAACTTTAGATTATAAATTAATGTTTTATTCTGTAAATCAACATATTTATCATTTTGTCTTGAGATTGGGAGTGATGTCTCAATCGCCTATTGCTTATGTTCAGAAAAATTAAGAACCAGCCATGAGAATCTATGGAGAAAATTGATGTATCTAGTGCGTATCCCCTTATCAACTTGGCCAGTCTGTAGCAGCTACATTTCTAATAAACCCCACCTCGAGCAGCCTCACTTCAGCACCAATTCACGCCTAGACGATTTCTTGATACCAACCTTTGTGCACTCCATTGATTCTCTGTCAAATAACAATAGAGCCTTAACACCCCTATTGCTGCTTACTAGATATTTTGTTAATAATTTCAGCTTTTAATAAAATTGGGTGGCAATTCCAACCTCCCCTTCCCTAAGAAAAAAAAAGAGAAAAGATATCTCAATCACCTATATGTTAGAATTATATCTTAAAGATCAACAATATAGTACATTCACACGAAGTCTACAAGTTAGTTGTTCAAACTTGTGGTATGTAAATAGGTGTCCTTAAGCCATCCAAAGGATAGGTTTATGGCTAGTATTAAAACCTGAAGCCTTTCATTTTCAATTAAGCATACCTAAATTTATGGTTAAAATAATTAATTTTTTAAGAGACCATATGGATTGCGGAGGAACCGTCTAATGATTAGTTCTAAATATGACTATGAGAGAGAAGTAATTATTCTGAAAAAAAAAAGACTGAGAGGGAAATGCATTTTTTAAAAAAATTTCAATGATGTTTTTTTTTTCTATTTTGTTCTTTTGGCCGAGAATAGTGCTGGTCGAGAAAAAAAGCTGATCTCAAGTCACAAATTCATCTAGAAAAAAAAAACCGAACCTACAACCGTGCTTCCATCAAGTTCTTGTGTTAAAAAGCAGTGAACCGCAGCCAGGATCAAAGAAACCACCCAAACCCAAACAGCAATCCACCCTCACCATCTTCTGTTCAGGCAGCACCATTAACTTAAAAATACTGACATAAACTAAGTCAATTCACAAAAATATAACCACCACTGGAAATATTACTTCAAAAGATCCACCACTTTTGGAGTAGGAAGGAGAGTAATAACCGCAGCTAATGGTAGCACTCACAGATAAAAGCTTATAACAATCAGTCAGGTACAACTTATTAGATTGGCCATCACAAAAATGGCTGCAAACCAATTGACCAAACACCAGCCGATCGCTCGCCAGCAAACTACATCCAAATCAATATTATATGTAAGATTAACAATAAAACGCCAAGGATGCCCTGCAGAAAGGGAACAAGGGCAAAGGAACAAAACCAACTGCAACAACAAATCCTAAAGCTAAACAACTCAAAAACTTCTATTCTTATTTCCAATATTAGAATTTACAGTACAAGTCAATTCAAAAGACTTCACGAGTGTTGTAGTTCAGTTCTAAGGTCCACTGCCTCCCCCAGGTCCTCCCAGAGTCAGGACAACACCTTGTAGATCACTGTTAAGCTTTGCTGGTTGGGCTTTGTCTCGGTGCGTCTGCCGCCCATGATGCCTGCATTCAGGCAGCACAAAGGTGGTCGGTTGTGGATGTTGCCTGCTATGGATAGGAAGGGCATGAGTGGGAGCAGTTGAACAATGCTGTGAAACAGCAGTGGAGCCTGTTAGACACTGAGAATGTACTGCAGGCCTTGAAGCTGTAACACCTGGTCCCTGATCATCGCAGTTCCATGACCAACAGATATTAGGATCGCTTCACCATGACCTTAGTTTTATTTAAATTCGGTAAGGCAGAGAGAGTATATATCTTACGGGAGCAAACAAGACACCTCTGAGAATCTGGCCATTAACATAAGCAGTCATAAGGTACCCCGAGTCAAATGCTCCATCCACCATGCCATGAACCTCAGCTCCAATCTATAAATAACAAATGAGAATTGCCACACACACACACACACACACACACACATATACATATATATATATACATATATATACATATATATACATATATATACATATATATACATATATATACATATATATACATATATATACATATATATACATATATATACATATACATATATATATGTTGAGAGAGAGAGATTTTGTAGAAGAGGATGAATTGTTGCAACAATAGCCTACCAATGGAAGAACAGCAGGCCTTGGCTGTGGCTTTTGATCAACAGCTAGAAATTGAACTTCTTGCCTTGCTTCGGCAAAAGCATGAAGAAATTGTGTTGTCTTTGGCTGTCTTGGGATTCTCCACCGGATATATGTCCATCCAAATAGTCCTTTGAACACCATTTAACGGCTCCCTCTGATGATGTAGCTTGTGGTGAACAACTTGTTGAGAGGCTCGAATGGAGTCACAGGCAGAAGTCGACAATTTCTTGATGGTATTTTGCTCTTGATCGGATAGTGAAGGAGATGAGTGCTGAGAAAGCGACAGAGAATGTTCTTCCTGTTCTGATTCAATTTCCCACACTCTAGCATCTCCAGTTTTCCTCCTTTTTGCTTTCATATTATCTGAGGTTAAAAGCAAATCTTGGGTATGAAACTCTGCATGTGGACAGTATATACTCATTTCAATATAGAACAAGGCTCACCCAAACCACGTAAAAGAGAGTTCCTTGGTTCTGCCTCCACTTCACGAGATTGCTGACAAAGTTCTCCACTTTTCAGAACCACATTTTTCTGCAGTACAATCATATACAATAGCTAACTTTGTAAGTAAAAAATGATGAAACAGAGCCACTTCATGTTATTAGGTTTTAGTACTTGAAAATCTAATTGTCACTTACCAAATTTTCTGTTCCTCTAAAAATTTCCGCTTTCTTGATTCCAGTGGTTACCAAAATTTTGCACATGGAAATGTTGTAACGACCGTTGGGGTGCTCAGACCCTAACTGCAAAATCAGTACCTCATTGAGAGGGCGTTCATCCTCCCCGCAACTGTTAATGCAAAGCACAATTATTTGAAGCATTGACACATTAAAAGCATATTGATCTCTTCAAACTATAATGTAGAGGCATTGCACACAGAGACTTACCCTCCATATATAGCAATATCAGTGCCAGTGACTACAGCAGTATGAGAAAACCGCCCTTGTGGTTGTTGGCCACATATATCAAGTTGTGCCCATAAACAAGTGCCCAAGTCGAGAACCCAAACATCACTATAATATTGTTTATCACCTACTCCCCCTATAATGCAAACCTACATTACAAGCAGAAAAAAATCAATGAGCTTTTATCTCAGAAATCACCAACAAACTTGCTGGCTTCTGTTACTTCACTGGATACTAGCCTTAGTCCCAATATTAACTGCTGCATGGCCTGCTCGGACTCCAGGTGAAGATCCTTGAACAGCCAACTGTAACAAATATAATTATCATGAGATTCGAGAGCGAAATTCACTTGTTCAGGCCCTTATTTTAGCAGAATAATCCTAAAGCAAAGAGCATGGCCAGCATCATAGCTAAGTGAGAAAGCTTTGCCACTTGGCCAGCCAGAGATGTTCCTTTTTAATCTTACTTTTATAATGCAACCATGGTGCTTTCCCATGTGATTCACTGGGCCATCTGCTGGAGGATAGGACAGCAATGCAGGCATGAGAAGGCACTTAGATTTGATAATATGAATCAGCGAAGACATCACATGAATCTCTAGAGCAACAGTCTCGCTAAGACTGTCCAACAGAATTAAGATTCAGTAATTCTTGACCAGATAGAATGAAACTATAGTGATATCTTAGGTGCCATTTTTGAAGCAGATGGGATTGCCCTGCAGCTAGAGTAGCCATAGCAATGGCTGATGTTTGAGTTCAAATTATGCAGCACACCATGAATCTTCTAACAAAGTTTATGCTGCTTTAAAGGAACAAGACAACAAAATGCTGTACTTAAAATACCGATATAAATAATTCAAATGCCAAATCCAGGACCATCCTAGAAATATGGAAATTCAACAATTATACTCCATAGAAGGATCTGTCAAGCTAGTATTGAAATGAATTTGGATACTAGTGAATGAATTTACATTACGAATATAAATTGTAATCAATATTCAGAGGTTGATTTTGGTTATCCTTTTAACAATAACTTCAACACATTACCTCCCTCCATCCATCCTTCCAACTCTCACTCGCTTTATATTGAGATGCATGCTAAACTTGGCAATTGTTGACATTACTAATCAAACTATATGCTGATAGGCAAAGACACTAGCATAATAAGACAGGAGCTAACAAAGAGATAATTACAATCCACATGATGCACAAGCAATAGTTGTTTTATTGTAATTGTTTCAGCTATCCATTCAATGGATCACGTTCCTTCAACTGGTGCCTTAATATGGAAGGAAAAACATAAATATGGCAGAAAAGATGTTAAGATGGGAAAAAGATGAGTAATCCTTACCCTTGACCACGTCATTGTGTCCATATCAAGTACATCAACTTCTCCATGATAACGGTCACCGCAATCACCACCATAGATAAGAAGCTTATTGGCAACTGCAACTGCAGTGTGGCTATCTCTTGGAGCAGGTCTATCACCTTTCACTTCCGGAGAAGTCCATGTCATGCTCTTCAAGTCCAGTATATGAACATCATTCAAGTAATTTGCTTCCCCTTCTCCACTTCCTCCAAATATAACTAGTTTATCATCTCCTACCAATGTGGCAGTGTGGCTTTCACGTGGTGAAGGTGGGGTGCCTTTGTAATTGGGTTTGCTCCATTCCTTTGTCCGCAAATCTAATATATGAAGATCGTTCACCTTCCTCGAACCATTTGTACCTCCTAATACCACCATCTTGTGCCCTACGAGTGCCGTGCTGTGGCTGTCTCGGTTTCCAGGTTTTTGACCAGTTGTAACAAGGGAGCTCCAGGCCATGGTATCTAGATCAAGAGTGAGGACATCACTAAAATGTAATCCACCGCAACAGCCCTGCAGGAATAAGAGATGAAAGTGTTCATACTTGTACAGAATCCAAACTTAATTATATTTGCTTGTCTATCTCTGATAACAGATTTAGCAAAATGTATAGAGAAGCCATTAGTTCTTAATTATATTTGCTTGTCTATCTCTGATAACAGATTTAGCAAAATGTATAGAGAAGCCATTAGTTATTAAAAAAAGTTACCAGAACAAAGGTATCACACTCCCTCTCACCATGGTTGTTATCTCTCTCTCTCTGACTTTGTGTGCCAACAGTGATCTAAAACCTAGAAGACCTCTGCTTCCTCCCTTCCCTTACACTTTTCTGTACTCAAGAGAAAAGGACAAAGTCACCAATCAAACACAAATTTCTTCTCTACCTAGGACTTTAATTGTCCTAGCTCAATGTAATATTTAATTTAGTAAAAAAACACTGGTCTTGAGAGAAAAAAAAAAAAGACAAGAAAGAAGGAAAGAGATGAGAAACAGGACTTACAGCTACAAGCTTCATGGACATCTAGCAAAATCTATTCACCAACCGGTTTGCATTAAATTTTAACTTTAGCTACTTTTTATAACATAGTAAATAATCCAAATTTGAGAGACTAAACTGGTTTTTACTGAGGTTATCTGAATGCAAGTGAACTTAATAGATCTCGTTCAGTATGGATATTGAACAGATGACGAGAACGAAGACAAGTTAATGGCACAAATAACGTTTTCTGCTAATTTAAATTAATTTACTTATGAGAGCAAATACAGGGCACCATTCCACCGAAAGAACATAAAAACATATACATATTAAAACAGATCTAGAAGAAAACAAGGAAATAAACTCAACTCAACTCCAAATATATAGTTTTAAACATATGTCCAAAATTATTTTCTAACCAGAAAGTTCTTGTATTAGTTATATGATAATAAAGGAACGATGGAAAAAAAAGGGTTTTTTATAAAAAAATTACGAAACATGTAGAAATCCTATCTCTTCTTTTAAGGGAAGAATAAAAGAACCAGGCTAAGAACCAAAAACGTGTCGACCTCGAATAACTCGAAAATTAATATATTAAACTGAACTTAAATACACACAGTGCAGAATATATGACTAAAGCGGCACAAGCTCCAAGAAATAACACTACAAAATAGGCAGCAAGACAAAGTTTAATAAACACTGGGATGTAAAGCATTCCTGGCTTGGCTTGCTAAATTAAGTACACTAAAATCAATCAACAGACAGAAAAGCACCAACATATATAAGACTACAAAAGGTTTAAACTTCACAAATAACAATATAAAGGTAAGTAGCAGGACAAAGGTAAATCAAAACCTGTAGCAGAGAAAGCATGGCTTGATTAAGTTGCCAATAATTATTCTAAATATTCAAAGCATAAGCGAAGTAAAATCTAAAACTTTTGATGATCAAGAATTATTCTTTACTTAATATACTAAGGACAAAATGTGGAAGCTAATAGAAAGGAACTCAATCTAGCAAGAAATACCATATCGAGGGGAACAGGCAGCAACTCAGGATTCATTTCATACTTACCCAAAACATAACAACCCTTCAAGAACAGGCCGAGTGCCCCCATCTCTCAGGAGGATTGAAGCCCACCACCTTTGGGTAGAGCCACATCGCCTTCCTCCTCTTCATCGCGTCCATACCCAGTGATCCTATCTCCTCCTCGAGCACTACCAATAATGAAGAAGAAAGCACCCTAACCCTCCAAACCGCAGTTCTCAACACCCTCTTGTCATTGATAAGATTGGTAGGAAGAAGAGAGAGAGAGGAAGTGTCAAGAGGGACTTGAGCGAGGCAAGTGAGATATAAGACATCAGTATCTGATGGACAAGAAAGATGGGTGCTATCACGTCCTAACTACTGTGTCAACCAACAAGACACAGATGGTGGTGTGAAAACATCGCAAAGGAATAAGAAGGAGAAAAGACCCAAGAAACCACCTTTTGAAAGATAACAGATAGGCCAGAGGGGTACAAAGGCTAAGCTCTCGGGTAAGCCTTTGAGGAACGTTTATAGCCGTGGAGCGATATAATTCATGGGAGAGTGAGCATCACCGCAGATAACATAGAGCATAGACATGGTGGCCAGAGGGGAAGTATAGAGAGATGGAAAGAGAAGTGTGGGGTAGTGTGTGCATGGGAATGTGTGAGGTGTCACAAAACCTCTCAATGTCTCACTCCTTGGTTTATGTATCTCCTCCCTTTCCCTTCCTTTAAACCTGTCTAACTGAAATGATGCGAGGTGGGAGCATTGGACTGTGTGAAGTGATGGGAAGTGTGTTTGGGGTTTGATGTGTGGTTCAATAGTGAGAGAGAGAGAGAGAGAGGAAATTGGTTTCTTTCGTGCTTCCTTTCCTTGCTCCCATTATTCTAGGAACTTGATAACCAGCTTCTCTTCTTGTTTAGATGCGCTTACCATGTTTTTTATATCAGTGAGAAATGAGCACTAGCTGTAAGAAATGGGGGTGTATTTAGAGGGTCCTCCACCTGGATGGGGATCGGAAAGGGGATTAAGCCTTGGTGTCATTGGGATTGATGAGTTGGGGAGGAAGGTTTCCCCCTCTCACTCTCATTTATCTAGCAGGGGGATTTCATTATTGATATGGATCTAGAGATGTCCGTTCTCGAGATGGCCTAGGGGACTTAACCGGGCTTTGTTTTGCTTCCCAGCTTGGGTTTAGATTTGGCGCTTTGGAAACTGAGAAGGTGTTGCCTTCTTTCTCGAGAGAGGGGAGTGAGCAGGGTCACGCCAATTCTCGTGCTCATAGTTTTGATCTTACCAAGTGGATTTCCGAGGCTCTGCTTGCATTGGGGAGGTGAGGGACAACAAGATTTGGGCACAAGCACAAAATAGGCGCGAAACTAGCGACACGTGGACTGTTAAATTAGTGCGACCGCTTGGGTTGGAGGGTGCGGCGGGGCGCGCTGCAAATAGCACCAAAGTGCAAGGTGAATTCTGCACTTTGCTTGGCTCAAAAGTCATAATGCAGGAAATTATGGTAAGAATGTGGCAAAATTTCTCATGTTCCGTCACTTTCTAGGATCCAGGTTACCATCAATTCAGTAGGCATAAGCCTTCATGATTTTATGATCCTTATCATCTTAACCAAAGATTAATTTAAAGCCGACATCTAGGTTATGATGGAGCAAACAAGATTCCTCCTTAAATTTTGAAAACCTTACAAATCTGAAATTGATTCATTGAAGATAAATCATATTTCATTTTTCTGAACTCTGCACTATAATTCTTATCTCTTTCATCATTCTCCATTTTTTGCAAATGCTTTTTCCATTTTAAGATGTTTCTTTGTCATTGACATGATATCAAGAAAGCAAACAAGATATGTGGAATTAAACATAGATGTGGCATATTTTCTACAATATAAGTTTGAGGGAATTTTTTTAATTTGGGTGTATTATATGGTAGGTTAAATATTTTAAATATATATATATATATATATATATATATATATATATATATATATATAATATATATATATATATATATATATATATATAATATATATATATATATA
>KE505022.1:353558-383031 GCA_000441515.1 Elaeis oleifera | reverse complement strand
ATAAACTAACTTAAAATTAATTTACTAGTCGTTTGTTCTCTTATTTATTGCATATATATATATATATATATATATATACACACACATAACGTATACTTATAATTTAATTCCTTCAGAGCAAATATATTGTGACATATCCATTTAAACAAACTATTGATGGAGTATAACTAAACAAATGAAAATATATTTTAATTCCCTCAACAATGAATCATACTCCATGCAAGGATATAACTGATTTATTCATTAAAATTGGAAAAAAAAGATAATGATGCAAAATGGAGGTCTACAGCGAGCAAAAAGTTTTGATAAAAAATCGAAAGAAGAGAGAAATGTTAGAAAATCCTTTTTAATTAGTAATTTATGATATATCTTCTTTCTAGTTGGGTTGATTAGAAAGAGCATCATGTTAGAATATATTATTCTTCATAACTCTAGCTTACAATGATATGTTCTCTTATTAAGATCAATAACCTTCTCAATCATGTCAACCATGATCGCTGCAGACCTAAGCAACACATTTTTGTGGGCTAGCGAAGAAATATATTCATGTCGATTATTAATTTCTTTATAGTACTTTAAGATGCTCGTAGAATTATTACATTCGATAGAAAATATTGGCCGTCCACCGACAACCACTTGTGTGGCATATGCAACCAGTGAGAAATCTTTCATTTTCTTGTATCGACCCTTAGAATTGTTATATATATGTATTAATGCATAGAAGAAGGAATATGCATAATTTCTATGCTTGACATGTACATAATCTATTGATCCTTCATGTAAAAGTTGCACAAATTTCAGAGTTTTAGAAACTATTTTTATGCACTGACAATTTATTTAAACTACACTTTTCCTTTTCATTAAGAAATATCAACTCGAACATGATTATTTTTACATTAATATCATGATATGGGATATGCCTGACTGTATTAGTTAAGTGCACCACTAATGGTTCAGATGATACAACCTCTAACTATTTTAAACAAGGCAGCAGATTCAAGTTAAAAGAGTAAAGACTTTTGCTATGACCCTCAGTTATAATATCAAGCACTAAGTATACGAGCAGTGGCTTCGTTTGCCCATGGCTTGGGCTTCAATTTGGATGGCATCTTGGGCTTCAAAGTCCAAAGCGTTTGGAAGTACAAAAGGAGACTTCAGCCCTTGATCAACGAACTAATCCTCTCTTTCTTGTGCATGGTTGCAAAACGGATTGAGTTTAACTTGAAATCACATGCCAAAACTGCTTATGAGGTAGAGTCGGATTGAGATTTTATAAATCTAAGTTGACCTTGGATTCAAAATTTCTATATGGCCTTAAGTAGGGCTGGGTTGGGTTGACCTTTTAACCCAATCCAAACTTGGATTGAGCCCAGCCAATCCTACCTAACCTGACTTAACTCATTTAATTATACATATCCATATCGATATATACATACATATAAATACAGATACATGCTGACATATGTACAAATACATACACACATACATCCATATGCATGCATGTGTGTATATATGTATTTTTATATATCGATCATATGTTTATGCGGTTATAATTTTAATCTTGTCACATTGTGTATGCCATTGGAATTTATGAATGATTTAAAATGGTTGCTTCAATTCAATAAATATTAATTCAGTAGAAATATTCCAAACGTTTTTATATCTTAAAATGTCAATCCAATTTGATTCAATTTAATTGACATGGCATAATCTAACTCAACCGGATTGACCCTACCCTACATGACTAATCCAATACAATTCGAATTTAATACAAATGTTTAGGTTGGATATTTTTTTTTCCCAGTAGAACAAGTACATTAAATAAGTGCAACATAAAGTATACAAATCTGCTGTGGCGCAACGTACAAAATGACTAATGAATGCCACGAGCTCACAGCAAGTGGTGAAACATTGTCTAGATATACAGTAAACATAAATGGAAAGAGTTGAAAAATAAGGCCTATTTTGAAATCAAACACATATATCAAGAGCATATGAAGAGGAAGAAGTTTATGAGCAGCAATTCTCCGAAGCTGGATAAATCTAACTTGTGTACTATATGATAATTGATATATAGAGCAGAAAATACTATAAAATATGAAAGATCAGTGCGCTATAATCTAGATTGAGAACATAAAAGTGGCCCATAATGATAGATTGATTGCAGCAAAAGTATATAAACAGAACTAAACCCATAGGAAATATGCTGCCAACCAACATCGATCTTCAACTGAGTTCTCCTCGCAGTCAAAAAAACTCCATATTATGAGCACCACAACTACACTCCCCCCCCCCCCCCGAAACCAGGTTGGATATTCAAAGGAAGAAGCTGGCACTATGAAGAAATATCTCACATGGCAGCAAATATAGGGAGCAGCATAAGTTAGAAGATTGAGTGCAACAACTAAATATTGATATATAAACCAAGTAAAGCAGGGAGCATGGAACAGCAAAAGCCGCATGAATTGATGCTACATGCTGGGGCAATGACAGATTACCTCAACACAGCTCCATTCAAGAGTAAACTAAAACAGAGCAACTTCAATTTTGCAAAACTAAGTGTAAAATTATAAATCAGTTGGATAAAGCTTATGAAATAACAGAACATTGCCATCTGATCTTGTTTTGAAAGTATCTTGAGTGGAATGAACTCAGCTATGGGGCAATCATCAAGATAGGGGGAAGGTGTAATACCTTCTAGGTGGATCTCATATAGATAATAGTTCGAAAAAAGGGCGCATATAAGGAATCATCCGCCGGTTATAGTAACAGAGGTGTGCCCCATGACATCATTGTTCAACAAATAAGCAGCAGCAAAGACGTGACACAAATTCATGAAGACAAGATTCAGCTAGCCAGCCCTATTGCTCAGAAAACAGATAACCAAACACCTCAGGCAGCGGATAATGAATTGTAAATGCCCATGTGAGAAAGAGACCATAAGAATAAGACTTGAAATATATAAAACAGATGTCATTGCCATACGTTAATATTGTTGGGTTGCAGAAATGTAGTGGGCTAAAGAAGAAAGAAATGCTTGGAAATAAGCTAAATATGCAATGCTACAGCACTTGCTAGAGAAGTTTGTATACTGAAAATATTTTAATATAAAATTCTATTCTGTTGTTCATTCATCGATGAGTACAAGGCAACCCCATATTTATAGTTGTTTTGTGACCCTTCAAATGCCTCATTAAAAATATTTCAAAAGAAGAGGAGATACATTGGAATACCAAAAGTAGCTTTGGAACATGAAAAGACACATTGTTTGATGTGCTTGACTATTCTGAAAAATTCTTGATTTCTCCAATGCAAATTAATTTCTAACACCCCCTCTTAATTTGCAATGTTGAGCAGCTTCTTGAATTTCTTAAATTTTTCAGCACTTACGGTTTTGATGAGAAAATTTGCAGGTTGCTCATTTGTATTGATAAACTTCAATTGTATTTCTTTTTGTTCACCAAATCTCGGATGAAATGATGCCTCAGTTCAATATGCTTCGATCTTGCATGAAACACTGGATTCTTGGTCATTGCAATAACTGACATGTTATCACAAAAGATGGTTGTAGCTTCCTTTTGTTCTTCTTGCATATCACTAAGTAGTCTTCGAAGCCAAACAGCTTCACATGCAGCATTATTGGCAGCAATATATTCAACTTCTGCAGAAGACAATGCAATTGTTTTTTGCTTTTTGGAACTCCAAGATATCACCTTCGTCCCAAGGCAAAACAAGTATCCCGTAGTACTCTTTCGATCATCTAAGGATCCAGCCCAATCACTGTCAATAAAACCAACCAAGGAATTATTTTTTCTTTGACATACTTAATTCCTTGTTTCTTAGTGCTTTGCAAATACTTCAAAATTCTCTTTGCTGCGGTTAGATGTAACTTGCTTGGATTACTCATGAATCTTGAAACATAGCTCACCAAGTACATAATGTCCGACCTTGTATTGGTGAGATAAATCAAAGATCCAACTAGGCTTCGAAATTTTGTAGCATTGACCTTCTTTGTTCCATCATCTTGTTGCAATTTCTCATTTAAAGCCATAGGTGTTGAAACTGCTTTGCATTTATCCATTTGGAATTTCTTCAAAATGTCTTCAAGGTATTTTCTTGGGATAAGAAATTTTCCTTTGGATTGCTTTACTTGAATTCCAAGAAATATTTCATGAGATCTAAATCAGTCATCTCAAATTTTTCATCATATTATGCTTGAATTCCTCCACCATCTTCAAATTAGTACCCATGTAAATAAGATCATCAACGTATAAACAATAATAAGAAAATTTTGAGTACCTTGCTTCTTCACATAGAGTGAGGGCTCACTTTGACTTCTTTGAAAATTATTCTTTTGGAAGTAGCCATCAATTTTGCTATTCCATGCTTTTGGTGCTTGTTTCAACTATATAATGCTTTTCTCAAGCGATACACCTTGCTTTCCAAGCCTTTGACTTCATATCCTTTAGGTTGCTCCACATATATTTCTTCTTCAAGCTCTCCATTAAGGAATGCAGATTTTACATCAAGTTGATATACATTCAATTCCATTTGGGCTGCAAGTGCAAGGACTGTACGAACTGTCTCCATTCTTGCTACGAGTGCAAATGTCTCATTGAAGTCAACTCCCGGCAGTTGAGAATAACCCTTGGCCACTAATCTTGCTTTGTGCTTTTGGATGGACCCATCTTCTTTGAACTTCATTTTGTAAACCCATTTTAAGCCAATGACTTCTTATTTTTAGTAACTCTACAAGCTCCCATGTCATATTCTTCTTCATAGTTGCAATTTCATCATTCATGGCTTTCTCCAAACATCAATTTTTGCTGCTTCTTCATAAGCCTGAGGTTCACATCCAAAGAAGGCAACATCACATGAATCATAAATATCTCTTAAAGAACGCACCTTCCTTGATGGAGAATTTGAGTCCATAGTTGCATCCACTTGAGAGCTTGTGTATGTTCTTGGTGGATTTGGGCTTGAACTAGGTGGTTGATTTTGAGAAGATGATTGTCCTTCCATCGTCATAGGCTCCAAGAACTTAGATGTTGGTTGAGAGGAGTTCTCATTCTAATTCCAAGCTGCAACTTCATGAAAGATGATATCTCTTGACACAACTAACTTGTTAGTTGCTGGATTAAATAATCTATAGCCTTCTGATTGATCACTATACCCAATAAAGATCAATTTTTCTCCTTTCTTATCAAATTTATCTCTGTTTAGAGTTGAAATGTGAGAATATGCTATGCAACCAAATACCTTAAAATGATCAACAACTGGTTTCTTCTTATACCATGCTTCAAAAGGAGTTTTGTTGCGAACCGCCTTTGTTGGAGATCTATTGAGGATGTAGATTGATGTATGAACTGTTTCTGCCCAAAATTTATTAAGAAGTTCTTTGCCTTTTAACATACTTCTTGCCATCTCCACAATGGTCCAATTCTTCCTTTCGGCTACTCCATTCTGTTGCGGAGTTCTTCGAATAGTGAGTTGTCTTTGGATGCCTTCGTCCTTACAATACTCCATGAATGGTGTATAGAGAAATTCGCCTCCACGATCTGTCCTCAATGTTTTGATTTCAAGACCACTTTGCTTTTCTACAAGAGCTTTAAATTGAAGAAAAACAGAAAAAATTTCTGATTTTTCATATAAGAAGTAAAGCCACATCATTCTTGTATAATCATCAACAATAAAATAAAGTATCTTCGATTGTTAAGTGAAGGAGTTCTTGTAGGACCACAAATATCAGCATGCACTAATTCAAGAGGTGATTTAGCTCTCCAAGAAGTTTTGGGAAATGGAAGTCTATGCATCTTACCATATATGCATCCTTCACATATTTGATTGCTTCTTTCAATGGAAGAGAGTCCAATCACCATATTCTTTTGTCTAAGCAAGTGCAATCCACTATTGTTTAGATGGTCATATCTCAAATGCTATAGGTAAGATTTATCTATAATTTCTCTCTTGAAAGCAAGCTTCGGATCGGAGGACATAATAAGAGAAAAATTTATTTCTGCTCATGTCAATAGTCACCATCGGAGTGTTTGCTTTCTTATAAAAAATTTTGCACTTTTCATTATCAAAAGTGACAGAATATCTTTTTGCAAAAGTTGTCCAACACTCAAGAGATTTTGAGATAAGTTAGGAACATAAAGCACATCACTAATGAATTTTGTGTTACCTCTTTTTGTGTGGACAGCAATAGTGCCTCTTCCTTCAGCTTTTTGAATGTTTCCATCACCAAGTTGTATATTGGATGTGAAATTTGGATCAAGCTCCATAAACATCTTCTTATCTCCGATCATGTGGCTACTACAACCACTATCAACATACCAAAT
Organism: Elaeis oleifera; assembly: GCA_000441515.1. Classification (NCBI taxonomy): domain Eukaryota; kingdom Viridiplantae; phylum Streptophyta; class Magnoliopsida; order Arecales; family Arecaceae; genus Elaeis; species Elaeis oleifera. The sequence continues at coordinate 376,690 of KE505022.1, read as the reverse complement.
ATTTTGAGATACTTGTTGAATGCTTATGCAAGAAATAATTGATCATTCTCTTCTTTAGTGAACTTTACTTCTTTCTCGGACTTGTCTTTGTACCAACAATCTCGATAGGAGTGATTGGCAATTTTATATCTCTTACACTTGAAACGGCACTCCTTGGTTTCATGATTGATTCTCTTGCAAATACGGCATTGATGTTGGTAGCTTCTTGACTGTTGTTGTTTATCTCTGGCTTTATCTTTATTTTATTGCCTTGCCACTTGCCTTTCTTTTGGAACGCTCCCCCTCTCTTCCTTGCTGGAATTTATATGGCTTCTTCTCCGAGATATTTGTTTTGACTTGAAAAGCTTGATCAAGAGGTTGATCTGATTTGCTTAATCTTTCATCATACACTTAGAGAGAACACATTAACTCATGAAAAGTATATGTAGCCAAATTTTTAGATTCTTCTATTGCAGCAACGACATGATCAAATTTTTTAGGAAGACTACGAAGAATTTTTAGAACAATTTTTCTTTCTTCAATGGAATCTCCAAGACTTCTAATTTGATTAACCATTTCAGAAACTCTTGTGAGAAAATTTAACATACTTTCACCTTCTTTCATAGATATATTATCAAAATCTCTCCAAAGTGATTGTAGCTTTCAAGAGATTACTTTCTTATCTCCTTGAAAATTCTTGTTGAGAATGTCTCAAGCTTCCTTAGCCTTTTTTGCACCAAAGATTCGAGGGAAGATGGTGTTACTTACTCTTTATTGGATGTAGCGTAGTACATTTGCATCTCTTTTGATATTCTTTTTGTATTGTTTTGGTCCGCCTCCTGCCAGTTGGTTTGATCTTCAGGTGGCTCCGGATACGTGCCATCAACAACGTCCCAAAGCTCTTGAGAGATGAATAAAGTTTGCATTTGATAGCTCCAATAGTTATAATGCTCTCCTTCAAATATTGGAACTTGAATTGAGTTGTAGGTAAAAATGGTTGGAGTGGAGGTGGCTGCCACGAGAGATCAAGAAAAGATATGGCTCTGATATCAAATTTGTTGGGTTGCAGAAATGTAGTGGGCTAAAGAAGGAAGAAATGCTTGGAAATAAGCTAAGTATGCAATGCTACAGTACTTGCTAGAGAAGTTTGTATGCTGGAAATATTTTTGATATAGAATTCTATTCTTTGTTCATTCATCGATGAGTACAAGGCAACCCCATATTTATAGTAGCTTTGGAACATATTCAAATGCCTCATTAAAAATATCTCAAAAGAAGAGGAGATACATTGGAATACCAAAGTAGCTTTGGAACATGAAAAGATACATTGTTTGATGTGCTTGACTATTCTGAAAATTTTTGATTTCTCCAATGTAAATTAATTTCCAACAAATACCTGGCAAACCCATTCAAGCACCACGAAGGAACGTTATTCCGTAAGCATCAGCTTGAAGTAGATATGGAGCATGAGAATCAAAATCAGACCATGTATGCCAAGTAAAATCACCTTCTAAAGCTTCGTGAGCTAAATGATCTGCCACTTGATTTGCCTCACGGTGCACGTGAAATATTAAGACATGAGAAAAAAAGGATTGAAACCAATACCTTAAATCAAGCAGTAAAAGGTCATTCAGGGATTGGTGTAATAGAGCATTATGCAACCAAGAGATTATAGCTGTAGAATCACTTTCAATTAGCACCTTTGAAGTATGCAATTGGAGTATTGCAGCATTTATACTAAGCCAAGCTGCAGTTGACTTAGCACACTGCACTGAGGAACAGTCTAAATGCTTCCACCAACAAGCAAGGGTGCCCCTGAAGCATCACGAATAGCATAGGTTGCCACGGCCGGATGAGCAGTATCTGAAGCATCAAAGTTTATTTTGATTTCTCCACAAGGAGGAGGTGCCCATACAATATTATGAGAAGAATGAAGTTGAGATAAAGAAATAGCACCACGGTATGTGGATGGAGGATGAGTTTTCTGCAATTGGTAAAAAGCAGCAGAAGTCATAGACTGAACCTTCCTTATCAGATTTGGTACAGAAATACCATTATGATTAAACAATCTATCATTTCAGGATTGCCACGCAACATAAGCCACGAGAGTCTTCAGTCTTTCCCCTGCTTGGCCATTTCATCCGCGTGGCTCGTATCCTTTGCGTTGCTCGCGCGAGGGGCTTTGTACAAGGTAACAAGCGGACAGGATGGTCTCAGTCATTAAACATGGACGGCAGATGATGCGCTCTCATATAACGTTTTATGCGCCCTTGTCCGGTGACTCGAGTACCCATAGCTCCCCGCCTGGCCTTTGGGCCTTTGCCGGGATCTCGGGCTCTATATAAGCGCACGGGGGACCCGCCGCCCGAAAGCCTGGGTCCTAACGCCGGCGAGACGGTTAGGGTTTACGAGGGCGGAATTCGTCGACGTTACAGGGAGAAGAACAGATCCTTCCCAACTTCCTCGACTTCTCCATCTCATGGAGATCTGATCACCAATAGCCAGATCGATAGCAATGGCGATCTCGAATCTGTTTTCTTCCTTCTGATCGCGCTCTTCGCCTCCTCAACAGCCGCCGATGCGATCCATGGCTGTGGCGGGTTCGTCGAGGTGAAATTTCTCACTTATATTGCTCAAGAACCTTAGTTTGGTGAATTAGATCTGTTAGCGCTATTTTTTTACCTGGTTCCGTGTTCTTGAGCGGTTGAATTGCTTTCTTGTTTCGCTGCATGCTGTTGTTTCTTTTGCTTTTTCTGAAATCTGAGTGGTTTTGTCAGGCGAGCTCGTCTTTGATCAAATCAAGAAAGGCTTCTGATACGAAGTTGGATTACTCAGACATCACGGTAAGTTCCCCCTCCAGTTGTGTAGGTTTTGTTTGACTAACTGACCGTCGAGTAGATGAACAGCAGACCTACGAAAATTTTGATTGGCCTCGTGGCAGTATAATGTTATTTAATTGAAAAGAATAATCAACTTAGTAGAAACTTTTCTCCACTGGAAGATGGTGAATTCAGAAACCAAGAAGCAATTTATCGATTGAATTGTCACTTTAAGTAGAAAATTGCCCTAATGTTCCCTTTTAAATCAAGTGGTTAGAGTTTGATAAGGCTTGTACACCAGATCACAAGTTGTCATTTGTAAAATTCTGGTTAATTGGGGATAAGAAAGAGGTTGAGAATTTGTTAAAAGTTTGGAGAGATTTCTGGCATCGTAAAGTTAGATAGAAATTAACAAAATTTAGGGATTTAAGATTACTTGGATGGTTGTGATGACTTTTCACTGATTAGCTTACCACTGATTTTGAAATTCTTTTCAAGGTCAGGGAGGTAAATGCTTTGAGGAGAAGAGGCAGATAGGAATTCCAGTGATGTATCCATTAGCCATAACTGGTATTGGATGGTTGGGTCACACACAATATTGGTTAGAATTGATACCGCTGACTTAGAACTCCATGCTTTGTCAAGTTTAGCATGGCATAAAGTAGCTATAGGTAACAGCTCTCATATGATAGTCTCACACAGAATACATATAGACATGATGCAGCTTCATGTATTAGACTTGCTAGTTTGATGGTCACTCACTAGTCGTCAAAACTCATATCTCTAAAATTTTGGGTGCTTGACATATAAGGTGCCAAATGTCGTGGTAGTGCAACAAGTGGAGCATGGTGGCACTGTTATCATTAACCATGATCATCAGGCCTTGTTCCAGCTAGCGGGGACCAGCCCTTTTGTCCTCATTCACAAACATTCCTATATAGGGCTATCTTGAACATCATGTTGTAGTTTTCTTTCTTTCTTTTCTTCTTCTTTGTTTTTTTTTNTTTTTTTTTTTTTGATGTGTCACTTACTTTCTTACAGCTTCAATCCATGCTACCTCAGGTTTCCTTCCCTTATCTTCCTAAGTGGTTGAAACACTCATTTGCTCATTGTCACGGATATCAATATCTTTCTTGTCTCTTTAGTTTGAATATGGGTCTGTTTGCAAAAGGGCCATGTGCTTAGTTTATTTGAGACTGCTGGAAAGCTTCTGTGCACAGACATTTTGGATCTACATACAAATTGTTTTGGTAGGATAGGAAGTGAGACATGATGGCCTGAGTGGTACTTTGCCAATTGCAACAGAGTCAAGCATGTGATACACATTTCATTCTGTGACCATGTGAAAATTTTCAACTTCGAAGCAGCATGCACACATGTACTTGTCATGTGATGGGCCTAAGAGCCTTAAAGTACAAAAGCTAAACCTGGTATCAATATTAGAATCTTGTCACCCTACTATTGTAGCAATTATCCTGTCTATCTACTGCTTGTGTTAGTATAACTCATTGTTATAGCTGACTTATTGTTAAGAAAATTCTTACTAGAAGTACATGTAATTCTTTCTTAAATCATTTTATGAGTTTCCTACTTCCTTTTTGTTTCTAATGATGTGGCACATATTTTTTTAGGTTGAGCTTTGCACAGTTGATGGGTTGGTCAAGGACAGGACTCAATGTGCTCCAAATGGTTACTACTTTATCCCAGTTTATGATAAGGTACTGTCTTCTTCTAAGATAAAATAATCTCTCCTTTTACTGATAGATGTTTATGTTTTCAAAAGATATGGTTGATTAATTTGTAAATGTATTTGTAAGCATTTAATATAGATTTGGCACTGCTGTGGTACTGCTGCCCACCTATATGTCAATGATATTTTGATGCCCAATTGCATGCTTCTGTCATTTTGGAATGTGAGGAAGAAGAACACAACGTGGAGATGTACAAGATTATGTTGGTCCCACTGAAAGGGAAAAATTACTAGGTTTTTGGAACTATCATCCAACTAGCACATGTAGAACCATAGAGGTGACAGAAAGAAGATTCTTTGTAATCATAGGATGTGTGAAATGGGATGACTCGAGGAAAAATTTCATCATGTCATGTCACAATTTGTATGAAGAAGAACATAAGGACCCATGGTTGTTAGGAAAATGGAAATAAAGGGAAGGCTTCATCTTAGTGGGTCACTGTTGGTTTCTGGTAACAATGAAGAGAAGGAACACATATTAACATACATGCTGATTCTGTTATATGCATGGAATAGTGGAAAATGGAAGTTGGGGTTTTTAAGAGATGGAATGTGTACGGCATTTCAACCATGACAAGATATGCTGACTAAGTATTGTACCATTAAATCTGATTCCTGCATGTAAGGTCAAGCATAGCCAAGTTATATACGGAGGATATCTGGACCGGTTTTCATATTGCTTAGGACTTTTCATGGACTTGGTAGGACATAGTAGTAAGGCCAAGTTTAATTAGTATATGTAATGATTGAGTTGGAATGCTTTATGGCATCAATAGACCTTTAGATATTTTCAGAACATAAGTAACATGACTATTGAAGTATTGATTGTGGTGATGCAAAGTGTATTACCCACTTTTCAAGCAAAATCTGTAGTTGGATGGTCAAATATTTCCTTATATTCATCCTTTTTTTTTTCCAAAAAAGATTGTCATATCTGACTAGTGTGTATACTTTCTGTTGACTGATGGAGAAATGGTGATTTATACATTACAACAATACATTTATTAATTCTGACATTAGTGATTGAGACGGTGTCTCCATCTTTTGTATTTTGAACTTGCAAATTTAATAGACTTTGATTTACACCTCATACTTTCAAGTAATCTATTTTTGTCCTTCATCTTCTTAATGGATTGGATGCCTTACATGGAAGTGTGATTGCAGACTCCAACTAACTCTATAAGCTGCTTATCCAATAAACCGATTTCAAGTGTTGTAGGATAGGCAATGGATGACATAGTTGTCTGTCATCCTAAAAGAATATTTAAATGCGATATTTTTGAACACAGAATTGATTGTAATGGAGAAATAGAAAAGGACTTTGCTCCTTGAGTTTTCAAAATAAACTCAAACCTTATGTGTTGGATTGGGAGTGAATGAGATACTATTAGGGACAGCATGGTTGGCAGATCTAGTCATCTGCTGTTCTTCACTCACTCATCCATATGTGTACTTGCTGCTTAGATAAATAAGTATTTTCACTTGTGTGTCATGATTATGATCGAGCTTCTGATTCTGATATTGGTTATTGCTATCTGATTTCACAGGGTTCATTTATTGTCAGAGTGAAGGGGCCTGATGGGTGGTCATTTGAACCTGATACTGTGAGTTGATGGCTGGACCAGTATCGCAAGCACTTTTCATCAACATATACAAGACATTGCCTTGTGATTTCTTTTTGAAAATTATATGCGGTTTGGTAAACTTTTCAGGTTCCTGTTATTATTGACCAAAACGGCTGTAACGCAAATGCAGATATCAATTTTCGGTTTACAGGGTCTGTGACCTTTGGACATTTTTTCGTTATCTATTATTTGTTTAAACAGATGATATTTGTTGGAGTTCTATGTTCTGGACATATCTTATTTACTGGGGATTTTATGTATCTGTAGATTCATGATATCAGGAAGAGTTAAGGGTGCTGTTGGTGGTGAGAGTTGTTCCTTAAAGGATGGAGGACCTTCTGGTGTAGCAGTTGAGCTATTGTCACCATCAGATGATGTCATTGCATCTGTTCTGACATCAGCAACAGGGGATTATTCTTTGACAACATCATTCCAGGTTTGACATGCTTTCTTTCTTTTCCCATTTGTCACCTTAAGTAATACCCCATGCATCCCAGCAGGGCTAGATTGAGACGTGAGTTTGCCTTCCTTTATTATCATTTTAGATATTTTAAAAAGTCATTTTGTTGTTTCTTAAAAAAAATTGCTAAATTTCTATTCTACCCTCACCATCGAAACTATTCTGAAATTTTGATAATAAGAGGATAGCTAGTTTCTCATCGGAATATGGTAGTTTATTTTTAAGACTTCCAGTAATTTGCAGAGACCTAAAATTTTGCTGGATCTTTAGCTTGAACCTTTGAATATCAAGTGCAGTTCCAATCTTTCTTAAATTGTGGAAACATACTATATACGTTCTGTCCCAATTCCATGGCGGGCACCAAACTTGCCTGGGCCAAGAATTTAGCACCATACTTAGAGGGTTGATAACTTGCTGTCAGTGTGGCTGTGGTTATAAGAACTTGTGCAATCTGTTCATGGAGTTTTTATTTAGATTTCTCCTTGACTGACCATGTTTGTGGAAAAAAGCTTGGATGATGATTCTGATACTGACTGTGTGAAGTTATTTGCTTCGAGACTTGATATTTCAAGAAATATTTTAATATGTCAAATGCACTAGTGATATTTTATTTACTTGTAAATTAGAGGATTAAAGCTAATGTTAGTGGTGTGTTGTCTTATATCCTACTCCAACTTCTTATGTCAATCTTGTAAAGATTGTTTTCCCTATGCTATAATGAATGGTGTACAAGACTTACAAGTTTTTGTTCCTTCTTTTGATACAGGAAATACAAGTTACATGCTTCACACCCAAATTTAGAAATTGAAGTTAGAGGTTCACCAGAGGTTTGAAATCTATTATGCCTTTTTAGTCTTGGAAAACATGAAGTGTTACTTTAGCTCCTGTTATTTATTGTTGTAGGTCAATCTGGGCTTCGGAAATATTATGGTGGATGATATCTTCTTTGTATCGGGGTACGATCTTCATGGATTTGTAGTTGCACAGGTATTGTGGCTACTGCACATTTATGAAGTTGCATTGACAATTTCTTCTCATAGAGATTGATATGCTGATTTTGGTAATTAGACTTTTAGTTGATGCTAATGCATGGTTATTAAGATTATGAACACATAAGCCAATTTGGTACAGCAATTGTATTTCTGGAGTGTTGCAATCTTTCTTTTCATTAATATTTAAATACAATTTACAGCATCTTGATGTCAGGAATAGTGATCATAACTTAAATATTAATTTGCTTATTCCTAGAACAAGTCAATATGATGCTTGTTTATATACTTGATGGATTCATCTGGATCTGTAAATGGTAGAATCTCACTTCACTGTTGTGGCAGGGAAATCCAATTTTAGGAGTTCATGTATATTTATATTCAGATGACGTGTTAACGGTGCATTGTCCCCAAGGAGTTGGTACTGCCCCAAGGGAAAAATTGCACTTTGCCATGCCATTTCTGATGCGGATGGGAAGTTTACATTTAGATCGATACCTTGTGGTAACTTTTATTTTTGCATTTTGAAGTGGTCATAATTTGTTTCATTTTATTGTTGTTCTTGTTTGTAGGGTTTCCCCTAATATATACTCTTATCTATTTCTACATTGTGAATGGCTGTTCTAAATTTTCCCCATGAGCTCGTTTTATTTATCAGTTGAGTACTGTTATATGCCTATGGTCAGCAGCATGCTATGTTCAATATTGTATCCTTTCTGATGCTTCGAATTCCTTGTCATGCTTCACAACTCAGTTATCCGGTGTGACTGATCTGCGTCTATGTGAAAATTATTGATGAGCCCAATTTAGGTGCATTTTGGTTTAGCCTTCTGTGCTAGCTTTCGGGTTCCTTTTTTTTTTGAATATTTTTTTAAAGCTTCATGTTGTAAGATTAGAAGTTATCTTATTTTCATTTTCTTAGTCTTGTTTTGCTCATCACTAACCTGCGTTCCATATAATGCATGATGGTGTCTTATCATACATTAGATTGGATACGTGTTTAATCGATGTATTTAAGGAATTCATACAGTACATAATTACATCTATGTAAATATCATCTTTGAGGCTTTTGTTTGCTGACACCTGCTTCACTTAACTGTTATTGTTTAATAAGTTTTGATTAAGGCACTTGGGGAATTCAATATCTGCTAACTTTTCATAATATATTGTTAAGTCAAGAAATAGGGATAACATAAAATTTAATATCGTTTGACCAAATGTCTTATTAAGATTTATATGATAAAAGTTTGTGCATCATGATCTTCTAAAACATTTACTTTTTATCAAATTCTGTTTATATCCAATTATTTTAGTGGGTAATGATGATGAGGCATCATCCGCTAAATTAATTGTGTATAAACAAAATATGATAAAGATTAAAATGTTTTAGAAGATCATGATGCATACAGTAGCATGGGTTTGAGTCCTAGGGCAGCTACTTTGTGCAAAAAATGCCAAGGGTTTGGTCTATCCCCAGTTGGCCCCTCGAAGGATGTCAGATTACCGGAAACATAAATGGGTATTCAGTATTGGTGATAATTATGATGATGTAAGAGATATGATTATGATGATGTGAAAATATTCGTTTTGGATAAATTGCAAAAACTTGCATATGTTGACTAAGGTCATTATTTGGATTCTTCCTTTCCTTCCTAAATCAGGCTACAATTGCAAGTCATCTTATGAGATCCTATTTGGTATTTGTTTTATTTCATTTATGCAGATTTCTTTGGGTCCCTTTACATTCTTTTAGTTAGCATTGTTGCGTGGTTCATGGGACTAAGGAAGTTGGTCTGCAATCTATCTTAGGTTGGATGTAAGGCTTTGAAGTCCCCAACCAAAATACATGGAAACAGGCTTTTTTTAGACCTTCATCATAGAATTGATTAATGATAAAAGATGTTCGTTTGGAGATCGACTTCATGTAATGCTCCATTCTATAAAATGGATAGTGGCAATCTTTTTCCTGTCATTGCTTCCATCCATGGTATGTGATTCTTTCGATAACATGGTCATCTCTACTCTACATGGCAGTAGTCAAAAGCATCTTGAACATTCTCCCACCTGCCGCCTCCCCTTCTTATCTTTAGCTTGCTTTTAAATACTTATTTTTAAATTGATTCTTCCTAGTATTACCACATGCTTACTTCTAACTTCTTCAACTATACTAAGCTCATCGTATGAATTTCTTAGCATATTACTTTGTGTGATTGAAATCTCTTTTTTATGGTATGTGGCAAGTAGAGGATTATAGCCTATAAGTTCATCTCCATGCATTTACTTCTGTTAATACCAATTGACATTCTTGTATATCCTTAATAAACCAAGGTTCACATAAACAACTTTTCCCTTAATATTAGTTACACCCACAACTTCACACATGTTCTTGATCAAGTTGTATTTCCTTATTTTAATTGAGTCTCACTAATTCTTAGACATCGTTTGCCTAAAATATTCCGTTTGACCTCGTCCCAATCTCTAATAAACATGTGCTAGAGAAATGAGATTATGGTAAAATGGTCATGAGGAACATGTTTGATCATGACATGCTTTAATATTGTGATGTATGTTTAGCATTAGCAAGACTTTGAGGTAGTGTTTGGTAGCCGTTTTGGTATTCTTGGAATAGGAATACAAATTCCCAGAGAATAGCTATTCACCACTCCAATTCCAGATTTCTGTTTGGTTGGAAATCTGCTATTCCATCGGGAATAAGGTGCAATTAATACAGTGTTATTCCCTAACCTAGAATAAGGTGCAATTAATTCTCATTAAAGACCTAGAATAGGCTATTCCATGGTCCAACGTGGAATACCTTATTCAAGGTAGATGGGAATAAGGTGCAATTAATGCAGGTTGATCGGAATTGGTATTCCTACGGGGCCCACCACCACTTTAGAAGGTGTTTGGAGGAATAAGGTGGAATAAGCCCTTATTCCACCTAGAATAAGGGCAACTAAACATTACCTAAGGGAATTACTTAGAACTGGAGGCTGGCATGTGCTATGCACGTGCTTTGATCAAGGATTTGAATCAGCTGGTGGGTTCTATCTATTAGAGAGACTATATGGGATACAATACAATTGGATTTTTTTTCGTTTCTCCAGGTCGGATGAATGCCAAATTGCTGCCTTGACATGGGAAGGCCTCGACTCGAGCACACATGCTGGACTCAGGGCTTTCCCAATATATAGATAGATAGATGCCAAGCTTTTAAAGAATTAATTAGTACGCTCAATTATTTGTTTAATAAGAACTAAATATATAGTCACTGGATGGTTGAATGGTCCCTTTTTTAAGTAGAGACATGTGATACAGTGATAGAAAGGTATGGTTCGTTGGTCCATTGCTAATTGTTGGGTATTCACCGGTACAGATTTGGGGCCAGGTATCATTAATGATATTCTGACATAATGAGCTTTAATAATGAAACAACTAAAACAGAGACTAAAACCTTCAACGATTCTTAAATATTCGTATTAAAGGTCTACTCTGAACATTCTAAGAATGGAAAAGGGTTGAAATTGCTCTTCACGACCCTTGATCAACTTGCCTTTGTTTGGCCATAATAGTGAAATGTAATATCATCTAAGCCACTTAAGGTGATTGAAAGCATGCCATCATGATATCATCAATTTCACTCAATTAAGAAGCTCTTGTAAGTTTCTACAAAGATTAGTGGTTTACATACACTAGCATGTGAACTGTTTGCAATACTAGCACAATTGTCAACTCTACTATTGAAGCCTTGTTCAATTAAGAAGGCTCTTGTAATTTTGTATATAGATTGGGCAGTTATGCACACTAGAATGTGAAGCCATATGCAATACTGGCGCAATTGTCTAACTCTACTACTGAAGCCTTGTTTGCATGAGTCAAGGCCATGGAAGTGCACATAAGGGCAGGAGCTTGAGCCTTCAGACCATCTAGTGAGTTTCGATCCAGCTCCATGCCTTTGGAGGGCTAAAAGGCTACTTATTTCTGGAACTCCTTGAAATAGAAATTGTTGATGAACATCTTTGAACCTCACTTGCACTGCCAGAAGGATCCTTGCTTGTGACAACTTTGTCTTTCCCAAATTTATTTGCAACTAGTTTATTTAATGTTTTTGTCTCTCACAAGTCCTTTGGTTAATTATTTTGACCACTTTCATTGTAAAGTCTTCGAGGGCTTTGGCCACAAGTGACACACTTGGTGATTGTTCTTGACCAATGTCTTTGTTTGTGCATGATGTTTTTGATTACTCTACAATTGACATCTTTGATGTCATTGTTTCCAACCAACATTTTCAATGACTTCATCCATGATCAACATCTTCAACCAACTCATTTGCAACTATCATCTTTGACAACGATGTTTCTGAGGAGCGCCTTCAACAACCTCAATCTACCAACATCTTTGATGACTTTGTATACAGACATTTTAAAAGACTTCATCTGCAACCAGCTTCTTTGATGACATTGCGTGTGATCAATATCTTTGATGTGTTCATCCACGACCAATATCTTCCCTGAGATTGACTTTTTTTGGTGATTTTGTCTGTGACTGACATTTCAACAAATTTGGCTCAATTAGCATTTTTGACGACCATGTTTGTAAGTAGTATCTCTGATGACCTACAACAAATTTTATGCACAAGACAAACTAGTTTGCACATGGCATCATTGGCAATTACTTTGGCATCCAATTCTTGTGTTGACCTGGTGACTCTATTTGGATTGGTTGTACCTTAAGTATTATGGAATATTGAGTTGATTGGGAGTCCTCTTTTGAGTCTGGTTCTGTAACTTAGAACCCTACCTTCATTATAGGCAAGATGGAAGTTCTCTTATGATTAGGTAACACTGTTCTTGGGTTGTTTGTCTGTTAAATGAATGACCGATCCATGGCGAGTGACAAATTAAATATGGTTTATGAAGTTATTGAATGAAGTTACTCATTGCTGTCTGTCTTCTTTATATATTACGAGGACTCCGCTCTTCTCTTTTGTCCTTCTTTATTGGTTTCTTCTTGTTTTAACTACCAAAAGCAAGAAATTAAGATGTATCTAGATCTGAAATATATGCTAGCTGACAGCTATTTTATCATGCATCAAACTTCATCCATAATGAACATCACCAGACACCAGCCATTATAAATGTGTTCCCATGTCTCTATTGGCACCTGAGACTAAGGGCGCATGTGGTTCAAGTTAGTGAACAACCCAGAGTGGAACCAATCTTAAGTTGGTTCCATGGTTTTAGTGATTTTCCATTGATTGTGTCTGTTGAGCTTATTTTATAAATATGGTAGTTTAGGTCTATGCTTAGTTAATTTGCTAGCTTAATTGAGTCTAGAGGAGTTGGTTAAGAATCTCTTATTTTCTTGCAATTTTTGCACTAATTCATAAAGCTATTTTTAAGTGGAATTTGAGTCCTATTATGAGTAGAAATATCATCTAAAGGTCCTACTTAGGTCCAGGTTGCATTTGGAAAGCTTTAAACTTATTAGGATTGTGATTTGGAAAGATTTCACTGTTTTTTATAGATATCCGGTGGATATAATAATTTACTATACAGTCTTTGGTTATTTTTGTTAGGAAAGTGAGTAGATTTGATGCAATGGAGCTTTTGTTTGACTAAGAATCCTATCTTGAGATGGAATGTAAGAGTCTTGGGTCCATTAAGAGTCAGTTGTGAGTCTGTTTATGAATTATAAACGTGATTTAGGTTTGTTGTAGTGTATAGATTGGTTTCATGGGAAGTGACAAATTATGTATGGTATATGGATCATTATGAATTGAGTAACTCCTTTATTGTGTTTTACCTTCATCAAAGTGTCATTTCTCTTTATTCTTCTCCTCCTCTATTCGACCCTTCTTCTCTCTCCTTCTACTTTCTAGCTGTTTTAGCTGTGGAAGGATAAATATTTAGATCTAATCAGATCTGAATTTTGTTTATGCTCATATCTACATTATCTGTAGCCCTAGCTTTGAGGACTTGGTCAGACTCAATGGCCACTTTCCAATTTCCGTATCTTTGATTCTTATATTCTTTCTAGGTTATCTCCATGCCCTATTGATAAGTCATCTAGTTGATTTGCTCGGTTGATTTACCAGTTACATCCCCTTTTAGATTCCAATGTGCATTCCACTCATGATTTGTGTATTTGGCTTGTCTAAATGCTAGGTTTGATGGAGCTGTTGTTTACATTCTTTAAAATCTGATGTACTTTCGGTTAAAAAAAGGTCATGTTGATTTTCTTTCTTATTGTTTTTAAACTTTGCAGTTGCTGATGCAAACTGCATTGAGACCCATTCTGATAAGTGCTGATTCTTCTCATTCTACTCTGAGTACGATCTACGTAATCTTGATGCTTTTGTGAGGCTGTTGCTCTCCCCGCCCTTCCCTTTTGTCCTCCTCCTCCTCAGCCCCCTTTATTTCTATCGGAGGTTGTTGCTCTACTCTAGCCAATTGTAGGTAATCCACTGAGCCTTTGATTGATGTTCTACCTCTAACTTTTGTATGTCCCATGGAGGATTCCTAATTGGCAGAAGATGTTTTTAGTGAGGTATTGTTTCCTACTGCAGCATCATGGTCGCTTGTCCTGACATGTATGGCATGAAAAGCTGTTTGGTTTTAACATAAGTGCCACTCTCTTTTTAACTTCCTTGTAATGCTATAGTCCCAGTCATAGATAAACATGAAAATTTCATATTCTGCTCGAGGAAGGGGCATTTTAAGATTGGAGTTTGTTTGAGATATCTATCCAATTATTCTGTCAAGTCTTCACTCCGTGGCATCTTAAAATTGATGTGTGCTTTAACTAGTTATTGTGCACACTATTAGTGGTTTTTTTATTTTATTTATTTATTTTTTAAAGTTTTTCATTTTTAGAATTTGAAGGTGGAGACTAAGGATGTTACTGTAGGTATAATGCTGTGCTGTTTATATGTACTCAATCGTTAATTTTGCCAAGTATAGGCCATTGCAAGAGTGCTGTAGCTTAATTGCACATACTGAACTTGTGTTCCTTGAATAACTGCACAATCTGATCTATTTCGACGATTCCAATATATTCTAATATGTTATCAATATAATCATACTCGACCAAAAAGTGCTTTTTTGCAAACGAAAACTCCGAAATTGGTCAGCAGGAGAAAGCTTGGAAAACTAGAATTTAGCTTTAGCTACTATAAAGCTGCTACTTTTGTTCATTGAAAGTGGCTTGTTTGCCTGTTTAAGAGCTAACTTCTTCAATTCATTTGTCTCTCTTAAGATCTAACACTGGTTCAGTTTGCTTGCCCAATTGCATCCCTTAGGTAGATCTAGATTTAAACCAGGCCCATCCAATTTAGAATAAGAGAAACATGTTTACCTAAACCAGCAAGTTGGGTGCCCCCTTGAAAGCATGATATCAAGCCTAGCACCAAAAGCCATCTGATCCAACTACAACCAACATGAAGTTGCTTAGTTGTTTCGGTTTGACTCATAAATCAAATAAATTTAAGCTGACATGATCTGATTCAAATCAAGATAGCGTTTAGGCCGAGGTGTTTGCCTAATCCAGCAGAGGCAAGGTCCAGCTCAAGCTTGACCTAACTTACTGCATCCACTTGTGCTATTATTGCCATGTGTCTTGTGGCTTTACTAAATGCAGATCAAGTCAAAAGTTGCTCCTCTTTTCCTCCTCTTCTTTGTGAAGTACTTCCATGCGACAGCTTTACAGAAAGGCCTTCTACAGTAGCATATTAAACACAAAGCATGCTATATATGAACTTGTCCTGAAACTGCTACTGATTGTGCAGTCTTTATGGGGAAAAGTGGTTGTAGCTTTTAATTGGCAAGATAATCTTACCATGCTTCAATAATAGTTATAGACTATATAACATTTGTCATTGTGATGTTGAGTCTAATGATCTGCTAGTTGGTGAATCTTTTTTTTTTGACCGATATTTTATTTTAACTAATTTTATATTATTTTTAATAATCAGCCTTCCTGAATTCATTTGTTTCTACACTTGATCATGATTAAGAGGTTGTAATTGTTTTTTTCTAGTGGTGTCTTTTCTGTTATGTCAGAGAAAGCTTATTTGCACGGGTTGTCATTTTCTATTTTCTCTTTGATTTCATATAGGGGTATATGAGCTTCTACCTTACTACAAGGGGGAGAACACGATTTTCGATGTTTCACCATCTTCAATGAGTGTATCTATTGAGCATCATCATGTAACAATCCCCAAAAGTTTCAGGTATGGCTAGTTCTTGGTGTAGGTGAGATTTATTTACAACTTTTGGGTAAATGTTGTATTCAATGCTAAGACTCATTCTTCCTAGGACATAGTTGTGAGGATAAGAAAGGCCTTCTGTCATCTATGTTTAGCTTTTGAAAATTTTAATATTCGGTGCTTTGAGCGATTTGTTATTTTCCTCTGGTCTACCCATAGCTTTTATTAAATAACAAGAACTGGAAGGAATGCATGTCCAAGAGATAACAAGTGGAAGTTTTGTGTTTATCATATTTGTCATTTTGTAGGAGAGAATCTTTATGGGATTCAGTTCTGATGAAGTTAGATTTGTTTTTTTTTTCCTAAAAAAGTTATGACAAACATTTCTTTTTGAGTTGCTACAATCAATGATGCACATACTTGAACATATTGACAAATTCCCCATAGGCCTTTTGCATAATTGTAACCATTACCATCCTTCATCGTACCAAATACTAGAAAATTACACATGTACTTACGCTCAACTTGTTTCTTGGACTGCTTATTGCCCAACATTTTAAGCTATACAATATTGCATGCCTTATTGCTGTTCTATAAATTTTCCTTTACGATGCCATGACATGCATCAATTGCATATCCCAGAAACACCTCTCCACTTCATCCAACTAATTCTATTACATATATCTTCATTATCTCTCCATCATTTTGTATAATAGATCCTGGTTAACAAAGGTGATCACTCTGTGAAATCTTTGGGCCATCAATCTTAATTGGAATCTCGTCTTTATTTCTATTTGCACTAAATTTCATTTCTTATACTCTCTTGTCTGCTAATATGCAGGCCCTTATCCTCTAGAACTTCCATAAATCCAATTAACATTTAATGTTGTTCTGTTTCTCCTCATTAATCAACACCATACTATTTGCCAATAGCAGACATCAAGGTGTATCTTCCGAAATATTAGTGGCATGTTCATCCATAAGTGCGTAAAAAAATATGGTCTAAGTGCAAATTGTTGGCTCAATATTATTGTGATCACATAGCACATAAATCTGCATATAGATTAAAGTGGAGTTGGATGTGAAGGTGGTATCTCTATTATACTTTCACCAGTGACCATCACAATCCACTTGCTCTTCATGTTGCTTACTCCATGTTCATCTTGATAATTGCTAGAGCCAGATGGTCAGAACCTCTTGTTTTTGGAGAAGAATGCTAATGTAATCTTCAAGTGGCAGAAGTTGTTGCCAGAACATTGCTGGTTGTTAGGTTGATTATATCACGAACAAAGCCATGATGCAGATTCAGTTTGCATCCTCTGATAATGCAAGATCAAATTTATCTTAAAGAATGAATTCATCAACTGATCTGGGGTTATCATATACAATGCAGAATTGATGATGCGTGAAGACTTATCTCATAAAAAAGGCCATAAACATGAGCGTTTATTCAATCTAATGCTTTTTATTAACCACATAGAAGTAACTAATTGGAACAAGAAGACGGCGTTGAAGTTGGTCATAATAGGTTATTATGTTATTAGATAAATGCAATTTCTTGAGATACTTTTAGTGTTGCAAGAAATGAACTGTTTACATTTTTATATTCTTAAGTGGTTGGTTTCACCTGGTTTTATTCAAATAAAAGTCAAATGTGAGACAGCCTGGGAAAAAGCCTGTATAATTGCATCCAGCCTTTGATGGGTAAACAGGAAGGGGTGGAACCCTAGAAACAATGTTCCGCCAGAATTTGAAGAAACAAATGTATGCAGACCATCTTCAAGGTACTAGGTATCCTTGAGCAGTGACAAGGTTTGCTTGCTGTGCAATAGGGAGTCCCCGTACTGTATAGAACTCTTTTAGAAGTCAACTGGCTAGAAATCCTTGGTCAAAGTGCAGTATCTTGGCAATCCTCAACAATCTGCCATTTTCTCAAGGGCTTGCTGATCACTTTTGAGCTAAACATACTAGAAAGGATCCTTTAGTTTCATCATGCGGCCACATTATATGGATATTTTCCAAGATTGGTAGTAGGAGTCTAGAAGTTCTGGTGTATTTCATGATATCTTGTGATTTTTTCAAGAACTAGTGATCAATTGCTTGATTTTCCACTTTGCTATTGGTGCCATCGAACACTTAGGTAGGATTGGTTTCATGACCAAGAGGAGGAAGGTGTCAACCACTCTCTAAAAATCAGATTAATTCCTTGCAATTAACCATTGCACGGTCCTGAGTGCTTTATGTTATAAGTGACTATTACTTGAACGCATATGTTAAATAACGAATGCAAACTTTTTTCTGTTCTAATCATGTGGGTCGCAACTTGCAATATGATTACTACAAGTCTACAATGGTCCAATCTCATGATACATCTGTTGGTATTTAAAAACTCATAAATATACTAATCATTATGATTTTATAATTTTAAATTCCTCTCTTCCATTTGAAAAAGTTTGAGGCTCATAAGATCTTCTTGACTGTTACTCAAAAGGTCCGATATTATATGTACATTGGATCCCTTGAGACAATTATAGGTCCTGGATCCATCTGTTGGTTGTGTCCTCCTACTTTAAGAAAAACTTCCTCTTTTGTCTGACCTCTCAACTGCTTCTCCTAATTAGTAGTGACTTAAAAGAGTGACAAGAGTTTATAAAGGCCCAAATACTCTTGCTACTGTGGTTGATATGCAGTTACAACTCGCTACCCAGACATTACCACCATTCTAATGAAAATTAGAACATGAGAAAACTCTATGAGATAATAAGTTTAGTTTCTGGTTCAGGATCTTATTGTGTGATTTACAGTCCATCAGTCTGAACTTAAAATTCTGATGGATACTGGAGATATCCTTACTGAGTTGGTTTGAAAATAGCAGGTGCTGTTTTATGAATATGTTGGTAAAAGTAAAGGTTCTCTATTTTGATTTATTATTTTGATGATGTTTGGCATGTTGCTGAAATGGATAAACTCATTCTTTTGTACATTCACTCTGAAGGTTTATTATTTTCTGTATAATTTTGCGAAAGAACCAAAAATAACATAAATATGGTGTCCTGGTTGTTAAATTGTCCTTCTGGTTTTGAGCTTCAGGAGTTGTGAACTTGGATAACGAGAATTCATTTGTTGGATTAAGTCTAGCATTGTTGTTGAAGTGGTTAGAAATGTGCAAATTGAGTTATTTCTTCTGATGGCTTTGATTCATGCTCTAAAATTCCCGGGAATATCTAAAACATAGAAAGGATGTGCATCAAGAGCTTTGTGGAATTGAGTTTATCCAGATACATACACTACCCTTCATTTGCTTCAGTTTTGTTAAACAGTAAATGCATCTGCTATTGAAATACATTTGTGGATATGGTTGTGCATACGTTGTTTAACTTGGAGCTACCAATGCGAGTTAAATTATCACAATGTGGACTATACAGTTATTTTTAGAGTATTGAATAGTTTGTAGCTGGTAAAATCTTTGACAATGTTTAAATTTCTGTTTTCTTTTGACTGACTTGACAAATACACTACTGTTTTATGTTTCCCTTACAGCAGTTAACATTGCTTCACCTGATTTTGATAAGGTCACTGGATTTTCTGTTGGAGGCCGTGTTGTTGATGGTTATGGTGCTGGAGTGGATAATGCAACAGTTATAGTGGATGGGCAGTTGAGGGCTATTACAGATGGTCAAGGGTACTACATGCTTGATCAAGTATGCTTCTAATCAAATTACTGCAATCCATTTTTGCTCTTCGATTGTATGTTGATTATTCTGTATTATTTTTCTTACTTTGAATTAAGGTACTAGGAACCATACCAGTATGTTACCAATTCGGTATGATATGGTCGATATGGTATGGTTTGGTATGCATCCTGTATAGGTACAGGCTTCCGACACTTCTTTCTCACTCGGCCGTTGTATCACCTAAAATCGAGTGATAGAGGTTGGTACCAAGCAAGGTTCACCATCTCAATACCAGACACCATACCATATCATGTCGGCACAGTGTCGGTACACTTGGTATGAGGTGGGTTTGGTGTATGAAACTTGGTATGCCCACGTACCAAGTCTCGGTTTAGTATTGGTATGGTGCTCTTAGTATTGGGCGGTATGCACCGTATGGCGAACCTTGGTACCAGGTGGTACAAGGTGGTTCACCTTGGTTCATATTGGTGCGTACTGGTTCGGCTTACATACTTAATTGAATCTTGGTATGGTCAGTATGATTTGGTACGACAGACCTTTTTCTGAATTGCTTGAATGCATATAAAAGTATCTTGTTAAACCAAGCACTTTTCAACCTGCTGCTTAAACATATAGCAAATAAATAAGAATTCACCTTTTAGCAAATCTTCTTCTATTCATTCTTGTAATTTTTAGAACCATTTTTTGCTGGTTGTTTCTGCCTTGAGGCTGCAGTCTTCATCAATTCATTCCTTTAAATTCTTTCTTCCCACTTGATATAGGATCTTCGAGATTTCTTACTTCTGTTCTAGAGTCCTATATTTGACATACTTATGTGCCAAGGCCTTTTTTCTCATCCAATGTACATATTTATGTTGTCCTTACAAGTTCTCTTTGATTCTGTCAATTTTCCTGCAGCCTCGAGAATTGATTTATTGTACCTGATAACCTTCTTGTCCTTTTTAGTTCTACCATCCACCTGCCGGGATAGTTTTATCTCTATTATGCCAGCCTTATAGGCTTATGCCTTATCGATGGCATAACAGTTTGTTATATATTACATCTCTATTATGCCAAGAAGATCACCCATTGTGGTAAATTTGTCAAGCAACTGATGGAAAAGGCCCAAAGAAATGAGGAAGAGGCCCCAAAAAGTTTATGTTTGAATTGTATGAATTATTTTTGTGAGAGCTGGTGATTCTGATAGTTTTGTTCTTCTAAACTAGCTTTAGGTGACTACAATTTTCTCCCCATTCATATGCTTGACTCATATTGTCTGGGAAAAGGCTCCTTGCCTCACATTATTTATACAATATACAGTGTTGTTTGATAAGACAATGTTAAAGTACAAAATATTTAAACTTTTTAAGACCATTGTGCATTTCAGCTTTAGTGGGAGTTTGGGCGGTGTTGTGAATGTCTTATGAGTGAAGTTTTCCTGAAGGACTTTTTACCTTGAAATGGTTGTACAATAGGTTCAAAAGCAGGCTAGTTGAAGCATCTTGTGTGTAATGCAGCAAACGGCGCTATTTGGACATATGGATATATTTGACAAATTGTTATGCGATGATGCTCTGATCGCAATACTATAATGTAGACTAGAATGTTGGGTGTTGAGGATGCACCATTGCTAAAGGATAGTGTGTAGCAAAAGTGCTCATGCTAAGGAAAAATAGATTGTAATATTGGAATTGTAGAGTTGGAAATGAGTTCAAATCATAGGAAAGTAAGGAGCAGTACTAGTAGAAAGAAATGAAGTAAATTTAAAAGCATAAACAACCCTGATGAAGAGTATCTAAAAATGAGCATTGAAGGGTTGGGAGAAAAGAGGGATGAGATATGAAGCTCAGATGGACGCCATGTGTAGTTTCTTTAAAGAAATGCTTTAGTTTGATGGTTCTGGCTAGGAACAACTTCTGGTCAGATTGCCTTAACCAACCTTAGTTGTTGCTATTAGTGATATTTTATTTGTCTTATCATTAGTATATCTAGTTGTCTATTCCTATTAGCTTTTCTTACAGAGGTATTGGTAGTTCACTAAATTGGTAGAATCTTTTTAAGCCCTAAATGGCCCATTTCTGTTGGTATAGAATATAGAATATAATATTATGATTTATTTGATTGATTTATCATATTCATCCAGGATGGAACAGTTCTTCTTACTTTAGACTTTGTGTGTTTTGCCCACCAAAAGAACCCCCTTCTGATTTTCTTTTTAGTTGACTTCTAACTTATCACATTTTAGTTTTCAGTAAGAAATGTGTTGATTCTTAGTGAAATGATAGGAGGGACATTTTGTTCCCATTTCTTTTTTTCTTTTAATTTAAATCTAAATGGAACATTGATGTTGACACAGAACTCAAGTATAGTTTTATTTGTTTAATTTAATGTTTTGTTGAAGCAAGAGCCCTTTTTCTAGGTTACATCAAAGCATTACTCCATAGGGGCAGAGAAGGCCCACTACAAGTTTAACACACTGGAGAATTTCTTGGTAAGTTAGTATTCTGGTATATATTCCATAAGAAACAACTTAAATCCTTTCTTTGTGTACGTCTACTTGTCTATTGTTTATTAATAACAATAAGCAATTGGCGTTGTTAATATTGATTTCAGGTCATGCCAAACATGGTTTCCATTGATAACATAGAAGCTGTCTACTATGATATCTGTGGTGTTGTTCACATGATCGCTGCAACTTCAAAGTCTATGGTATTATATTATTGGATAAATTTTGGGTCATGTACATCACTGTACAATTTTTAGTTCTTTAACAACTACATGATTAATTGCTATGACTAGGTGATGCTGACACATGGGCCTGATAATGTCAAGCCTCAAAAGAAACTAGTAGACGAGAATGGAAATTTCTGTTTTGAGGTATGTTTGACTTTTGGTGGTGCTAGCTTACCTTTCTTGTCTTGGTACTTCTCTGTTTTTCAATAACTTTGTTTCATGATTCTCCTTGTTGCTACATACATAATAAGAACATGATGCATGTATACTTATATGAACATGATGTGTCTATACTTAAATATGAACGTGACGTGTCTAGCTTCCATTATTTATTATCTATTGATCAAATTTAACATCCATGCTTGTACACGGCTATGTGTATTGTTATGTTGTCTGAGGAGTATCATTAGTTTTTTTGTAAAAACTGAAACAATTCATCTTATTTGGATGCTAAATCCTTTTTTAAGAACATTGTTATGAATATAGGGGGTGTTTTAGACGCAATATATATATATAAGGTGTAGCTTAGGCCCATCTATATTTGGTATTTTTTATTGGTCTCAGAAGCTGGATTATTTATTACTTGGTTATTTGTTATGATCAAGGTTTGTTAAACTGGTATGGAAGGTCGTATTGGCTGGCGACTGGTTTTGTATGGTACAAGTCCATTGTACCATTTTGGGTGAACCAAAAAAGGGAAGAGGGAGGAAAGAGAGGAATAGAGAGAGAGGAGGGGGGAAGGGATATGGAGATGAAGAGAGAGGAATGGAGAGGAAGGAATTGGGAGAAAGAGAGAGGGACTGCTAGAATTCAGGAAGGAGGGCCACCATGGATGCGTGGTGAGAGAGAGAGGGAACCTAATTGGAATGGTTGAATCGTTCGAGAGGAAGGAGGGAA
>KE505022.1:343394-353538 GCA_000441515.1 Elaeis oleifera | reverse complement strand
GGAAGGGAGAGAGAGAGAGGAGGGGAGGAGATGGGGTGGGACTTACCTCCTGGAAGCGATGGGGAGGTCGGCGAGGGCGAGACGAGCGAAGAGCAAAGGAGTCGGGAGTGTTTTCAAAGATGAATAGAGGGTTGAGGGAGGGTTTTTGATTAAACTACGCTTGAACTGACCCGAGAGGCTGAATATTTCTGGGCCAGCTTCGGGATGGTTTAGTACGGGATAAACCAGCTTGAACCTCTGGTTTGGATCGGTTCGGCAATCCATGTTCATGATACGGTTATAAATTTGGATCCTAGATGGTGAGTCAGCATAATGCTTGCTTCTTTTATCTCATAAGCTTGAATTTTCAGCATCAAGTCAAACGTGATTCGAATTTCTAGGCTGTACGAACTTCCCCTGCAAAGAAAACAAAACTTCCCCATATTTTAAATCCTCTATTCCTCTCCTCCACTGCTCCTTTTCTCAACTTATTGCTCCTCATCCTCCTGGCTTTACCATCTATAGGTCCCAATGAAACCTGTATTGCCTTGTCCCTTGCTTGCAACCTAATGTCTTGCATGATCGCTGATCCTTTCTAACCATTCCTGATTTCAGTAAATTAGAAAATTAGCTAGCTCACTGGGAAGGTCTCATTTTCTTTGAAAATTTAATTTTACTGTAGAAAGTTTTGCTTATATATGCTGACGTAAAAAATGAAATCATATGCACATATGTTGTTTGTCGATAAAGCAATTATTAAGGGAGCTTATGGTAAAATGAAGCAAAGGAAATTATGTATAGCTGTTTGAATCTTCTTCCTATATGCTATTAGTTATGGACTATGCGGGATTAATTATCACATGCTTTCTTTGTATTTGTCATTATTTTTTTATGTTGATGTATTATTATTTGTACATTATTCTGAGATCTGTATAATGTTGGGTAGGACCTCTCTTTTAGTTGAGCTCCTGTTCTCTCTGTTCAAACTTTCTTGATTATTAGTGTTATTTCGTTTTACTATTTGCGTTCACTCTATTGATCAATTCATTGGTGCTATTTGCATTATTATTAACATTTATATCAATATTATATTCGTTCCACTTTTCTTTCTGTTTAGAAATCTTTATTAATTATGTTGTTTACAGGTTCCAGCTGGTGATTACCGGTTATCTGCTCTTGGAGTAGATTCTGCTAGTACTTCTGGCCTAATGTTTTCACCACCATATGTTGATGTCAAGGTTAACCGCCCAGTGCTTAATGTAGAGTTTTTTCAGGTAATTAACTTAGAAGATATAACGTTTTAGCCTTGCCACCAGGCTAGAACTTATGATGATTTAGCTTCCTTTACTCATATAGCAATCTAGCTTCCTTTACTCCTGTGGCCACATGGATCTCTTTGCAGTGTAGGAGTTCATAAAATAAGTCACCTTTCTGAAACTATTATGTTTTTGAATACACAGGCACTAGTTGATATTCATGGTACTGTACTCTGCAAGGAGAACTGCAACCAGAATGTTTCTGTTTCTCTTGTAAGATTAGTGGATGCAGGCATGCAGGAAAGAAGGATAATTGCCTTGACTCATGAGAGTGGTGATTTTATGTTTCGAAAGTCCTTCCTGGAAGATATCGACTTGAGGTAGCACTTTTATCATCTAAATTCATTTTTTTTTAATCTTTCAATGCCAGGCAATCATGAGCTAACACTCCAAAAATCTGTAATAATAAAATCATGCAGCTTATATATTAATTTCTTGATGAATTATCTATTATTTTTCATTGGTGTAAATATTGACTCATGTGCTTATGCTCATATATTCATCTTAGGCTGCTTTTTATAATGCTTGCTTTGCCGATGTTGATGGTTGATCATGTTACCTAATCTTTGTTTAGGTGAAACATATTTCATCATCAGCAATGCCGGAGGAGGATAATTGGTGCTGGGATCGAAGTGCTATTGACTTGGATGTGGGTGCTGAGGATGTAACTGGAATTGTCTTTGTCCAGAAAGGCTACTGGATCAGCATAGTTTCAACTCATGATACAGATGCCTACATTCAGCGATCTGATTCTTCTCGTGTTGATTTGTCGATAAGGGTAGCTTATTTGCTATAAAAATTCCATAATGGAAATATATTACTTTATTGTGAGTTTTCATATATATAGAACTGATTTAGGCAGCTTAATATCTTCATTCTTGATATGCAGAGAGGGTCACAAAAAATATGCGTGGAGTCTCCTGGGCAGCATGAACTTCATTTCGTGAACCCATGCATATTCTTTGGAAGCTCATCATTGACATTGGATACCTTGAATCCAGTGGTGATTTCCTCTTTTTAGTGCTTCTAATCTTTTTTTTTTTAATCAACTCGTGTTGAGATGCCATTTATTAGGGTCTGAGTTATTTACTCACTTATTTACTGCCTAAACTGTCTCTGTCTCAGCCTATATATCTTACTGGAAAGAAGTACCTCCTTAAAGGAGAAGTTCACATGGACCTGGCCTTAAATCAAGATGCAGTTGACTTATCTGAGCACATAGTTGTTGACATGTTTAATAGAGATGGAGTTTTCTTGATACCATCTCTACTAAATTTGCTCCTGATATAAATGACCAAAGGGCTGTTGCTGTATATGAATACTCAATCTGGTCAGATCTTGGAGAGGAATTCGTCTTCGTTCCTCGGGACTCAAGGTATATGGTATGATTATACTGTAATATTTTGCAAGTACATCTTTCTTGCCACACAAGTCTATTTTTTAAAAATATTCTCGACCTGGTATATGGGACAATTTGAATTAATAGAAAATTCCATCTTTTATCAAACACCTTAAAGTATTTGGAAGAAGTGCCCAGTCTCTTTGTGCAATTGATTTTAGTGAGCTTGAGTGGGCCTGATAAGAACAAACAGCAAGATGATGTCATGATCCTTAGGTATTATGAAACTGGTGCCATGCATAGTATATAGTTATATACTGCAGTCAGATATGATGGCTTAGGGCTTTTGTTAGCCATTTCTCCAGCACAAGATATAACACACTGTCTGTGGCTGAATCCGCCTGGCATGAAACCATGTTGGTTCATTGATTTGCCTGTTACCCATTTTACTTATTGCTCTCCTATCACCTATAGTAATCTCATCGTATGGCCTCCGATTTTGTTTCCTGATATTTTTGTGCAACTTGTTCATTACCCTTATCCTCACAATCGAACTATTACAGCTCTACCTTTACTAGGAACATTCTTTGTTTCCATTACCTTTCTGGAAAAAAATGTTAGGATCTAGTGCTATTTCTTCTCTAAATTATTTCACATTTATACCTGAATGCTATAAAATCCTATTGCTTTACACTTCGCATCATTTCTGCACCTTTCACTTTGCTAATACTTATCTGCCTATGTTTCTCAAAACCTCCTCCACTCATTTTCTCATTTAGAAATTTAAGATAATATTTTTATGCCTTTTTTATGTGATTTTAATTAACCAGATCAAGTTTGTGTTACTCTCAACACGCTTTCTTGGTTTTTTCCTTTAGCACACTCATATTCAACTTTATAAATTGTGATTCACTGCTAATTTAGCCTTTCATTTCTTGTGTATCTTAAAGCAGTTTTAACAATTTATCTCTTAGATTTGGCTTGCTAGGACTTGAAGAATGTTCATTTTCCATTGTTACCTATACTTCCTTAACATTCCACCACGATGTGTCCTTTAAAGTTGCCATGTTGCTTTTAAATTCCATGCATGTAATTGCCACCTTTCCAATAAAAGCTGTCATATGATGTGTCATCTTGGTTCATGTAGTATACATTTGACCTCCTTCATAAAAGTTCTGCTTTAAAAGAATCTCAATATCCCATAACAAATTCCAATAAAGGGCATCTTTGGGTCATCACCTTCTTAGTTGTAGATAATCTATGGATTAACTACTGGCCATGCTGTTTTCATAGCCTTTAATAAGTGACGTTTCCCACCATGTATGATGGCTTTCAGAATTGAGAGAGACAGGTTTATGGGAGAAAAGATGGGAATCTGCCTATGTCAATGAGATTTTTCAATATTAATGTAGATCTAAGAGCGGACTTGCCGACCTGTTTTTGTGGATGTGATGTGATATAAGGCCAATTAAGGCTAATTCTTGCCAATGTGGTTGTACATGGCTGACACCCATTGTATCATAACAGTAGTTACTCAGCATGATGATATGTTGACTGGCAACTGACTGTGATCTTTTAATGCATTAATTTCTGATTATATCACTACTTTATTTTCATCAATGTTTCAAGCTGATACATGATTTCCTCTTCTCCTTTTGAGCCCTAATTTCTATATACTTTCCCATTAGCAATGAACTTGGCTTTGCAAGCTATTTTTTCTTTCACAGATTCTTTTAGCCATTTCTTTGCCTTCACATTTTCCCCTTGGTCTTTAAACTTTCTATGCTATCCTGCTTTAATGTTTGTTGATTCTTCTATGCAACTCATGATCGCTAGACATGTGAAGGAAATGTGAAGAATATTTCAACAATGATGCAACCTGTCATTTTTTGAAAATCATGAGCACAGATGCAGATTGAAATTTGGGTTACTCTTGGCATTAAAATGAATCTTCAAGTTTGACGAGACGACATTTGGATGACAGACCTTGAAACCAATATTGAAATAACATTCCTGGATTGGGATTAATTAGCACAGTACATGTGAAGTTTTCTCTATTTTGGATCTTTGTCCTGATCAGCTGTACTCAGCTTAGTTTTGAGTATTAGACTGCCCAGGTCCCTACCAGACTTGGTACTGTAACAGTAGGGATCCAACACCCAGTATACCCCCCATTAAGCATTGGTACCAAACAATGTACTGTACTCTCACTGTGTTGGTTGGTTACCAGTATGGGTACCAAAACTGGTACATGAAACCTTAACATTGAAAACCTTCTACTTCACTTGACAGTTGCAAGGTTCAGTTGTCGTGACCTTTGGTTGCTCTGACCTGCATCTTCTCTACTGTATGCAGAACTAGCACGGTAAAGAAGATCCTTTTCTACCCAAGACAGCGTCTGGTAAGTGGTTTGCTATATCTCAGTTCTATCCCTACATTCTGGTATTAATTTTTGCATATTAGTCATATTTACCAGTTAAATTAACAGGTGTCAGCTACCATTGATGGATGCCAAGCTCCTATTCCCCCAGTTGTGGGTCAGGTTGGGCTATACCTTGAAGGATCAGTGTCCCCGCTCTATCTGGTGTTAATATACGAATTCTAGCAGTAGGGGAGAGCAGCTATGCTCCTTTACAGGAAGGAGATTTGGCTTTTGAAACAGAGACAGGACCAGATGGTTCTTTACTGCTGGCCCGTTATATGGTGATACAACTTACAACATTGAAGCCTCGAAGGTTAGTGAAAAATCCATTTAATATCTAACCTGCTGTTGATAGATCAGCTATGAATGTTTGTACGATTGGTTGGGTTCTTGAGTCCTAGTTAACCCAGTTTTTATTGAACTTTTGACCTGTATATATGGCCAAGTATTTGGGTTAAGCCAGTTTTAGGTCAACCTTATCCAATTATAGGCTAACCTAACTTGGTTTGTGAATACAATAAACATATATTATTGAAATATGGTATGCATTGTATGAATTAGTTTTAAAATGAGTTATCTCCAAATTCCATTTTTTTCCCACTCTCGTCAGTTGGTCCCATCCCTTTCCCCATCTTCTCTGGAAGCAGTTGATGTTGGCAACCACCAACCCAGCTGAACCCTCCTTGCCCCCTCTTATATATATGTCTCTCCTCCCCCACTGCCCCACCACACACACACACCCACACCCCTCCCTCCCAACCAAAAAAAAAGGCTTTTCCTTCTCCTTTCTTTCTTTAGCTAACTCCCCTCATATCACTCTCCACATCTGTATCCCTATGTAATCCTGCCGTTGTCGCCGTTGCTGCACATATGCCCTTGGAACCACCACACTTAAGTCGCTCCATACCTCCACCACACTTCACACCCACTATTCCCAAGCTGCCTCCCACCTTCAACCGACCCTTATCCTTGTCATACCACCTCCTTGTAGTTTTGTAACCCATCTGCTTCCACTGCTCTCTTTCAGTGGTTCACCCTCTAACACACCATCCTATGTGCCATTGTCCACTGATCAAACCCTGAAACAAACCTGAATATCTTTCTCCAGAAAGGAAAATAAATGCTTAACCTAACACTAAGCTTGGGTCAGATCAGGCACCCAGATGTTGTCCAATTTGGTTTCAGGGCATGGTTTTGCTGAGTTGGTGGTTACTTGGATTGGTTCTAGTCTACTATTAAAATATTTGTGGGATGGGAGAGCCCTAACCTGAGCTGACCTGAACTTGACTCAGTCGTAGGCCTCCTTGCGCATTAGAATTTGTAGAAAGTAATATTTTCTTAGCAGTATCCTTACATATTCTAGATTCGGGTATAGCCATATAAGGCAGCTCATAACCTTTTTCAGAACTGTTGCTTATAACTCTTGACAACAATTGGTTAAATTTTGGACTCAGTTGTGAATAACTGCTAATTGCTAATTGCCTTATCTCTGTATTTCTCTGTAGGTGATAGATTAACTTCTTTAAAAATTCATTATTCTGATGTGGCAGAAAAATTTGAAATATGTTTTCACAAGATGTGTTCATATCTCAAACAGTCTATGTGTCTGCTTTCTGATATGTGTTTCCTTCGACCTTGATACAGCCTGGTTATCATGTTAGAAAAGTGGGAAGCAATTCTTTTACCTGTCAAAAACTCGGTCAGATTGTTGTTAATATTTATGATGGAGCAGAAGCTGGAGAGTTGCTTCCTTCAGTTCTGTTATCATTAAGTGGCGAGGATGGTTACAGGAACAACTCAGTTAGCAGTGCTGGTGGAACTTTTGTCTTTGATAACTTATTCCCTGGAAGTTTCTATTTGCGTCCACTGCTGAAGGTGCTTTAGCAAATTCTTATTCATCAACCATTCATCATATGTCTGCTTATATTTTAGGATTTTTCCAATTGCTTGGGACCTCTGTATTTTGCAGATTCTTTGTGGCATGTTGGTTTTCTATATTATATATCTTTTGTCTGGGTATCATTTTTTCCTTTCACATACTTGCACAAGGGTCCTTTTATGTGTTGAACTTAAATCGAGACATTAGACGATTCGATATAATATTTTCCTAAATTTACATCTTCTCTGCAACATCATAAATTGGGATTGTCAGTAGTGTTCTGTATACAAATCTTGATTCAAAAAAGTTTGAGATTTGTCATGCTTCTGCTATCCATGATAAATGTCCACAATTTTGTTGTACAAAGATGAGACATCCTCAGGTGCTTCTGGAGATTTCTCCTTTTCAGGATCTTATTCTTGCTTTCTTTCATGGCTGCAACTTTTATTAGGGCACTGCTTGAGGTCCATCCCCTTTGCATTAGCCATGGACCCCTCAACCTGAGAATTGGCACACCTAGAAGCTCTACCATTCAATGAAGGTCTCATTGAGATTTTTTACCCATAAATTTGCCATCTCATATTGGATGCCCAGGTGAAGATGTGCTTTGTTTGGTTGCCAGCTTTTTATTCTTTGTTGCACGCAAATACTAAAAGGAAGCTTGTGGAACATTTAAATTAATTTCTGCCAATTAAACATAAGAATAAATTATCTGAAATAACATGAAGAAACTGATTAAAAAGGACTCCAGTGGGACCCTTATCACTTTGGGTGATGAGAGTCATAAGACCATCAGATCATTAAATGAAGCATTTGGGAGCCCAAAAGAAGCTGCCTAACTGGACCCCATTTACTATAAAAAATTCACAAACAAAAGAAATCTCCCTTGATGTGCTTGACTAGCAGGGAACATACTTGCACCATGTGAATTTCTTGGCAAGAAGGATTTTTTTGTCATATTTAATACTCCCAAGTAAATGAGTCTGTTTGTTGAAACCCATTATTTAAATTGGTTCCTTCAACCATACAAAAGGTACTTTCTTTTGATATTCTTTCCATAATTTAATTTGCAAAGCATCCTCGCATGGTTCAAAGTCTTTAAACATATTCTTTGAAGGACTTGGTTGAGCGACCAAATTTCTATAGTCAACTAAAATGACTCCTTGGTTTCTTGTCTTTAAAGTATTTTGTAAATGGTGTGATATAGGCACTTATTCAGCCTTTGTGAACAATTTGGAGGGACAAGATTCAGAATCACTGGAAAAAAAAAAAGACTGATGCTTTGGCATTAAATTTTTTAGCCCATATGACTGAGCAGCTTTTTTAGGTTTTGTCGCTGATTAATTCATTCATTTTTCTATGTGGCGCCCTTGCTTTGTAGTTAGATTTGTGGCAGTTCATTTAATAAGGATTCAGTTTTGTGTAATGCTCAGTATTTATATGCCACCTAAATGTAAAAAGTCTTTATTGTTGGTGAAATTTTAACTGCCTAGGCATGATTACAACCTCAATAATGACGGTCATCATAAGTTTGCTAGTTGAAACCTACCTCCATGGTTACTACAGTGTATATCATACATAATCATGTATAAGTTCTGAATGATTTATTAACATTACATGTTTGCCAAGCACAAATTATGATCTTTAGTTCTTTAAATGCCAAATTTTGATTTTAGAGTATACCTTAAATTCTTGATTGCTCAGTTGTGTCCATTTCCCTTCCCTGCTTTTGTAGGAGTATGCATTTTCTCCGTCTGCAGTGGCAATAGAATTGGATTCTGGAGAGTCTAAAGTGATTGATTTTTATGCAACACGTGTTGCTTACAGGTTTGTGGGATCTTGTATTATAGTTGCATTCTCAGATTCTTAAAAGCTATGTTGTTCATGATGTTGTTTCAGTTGCAATATATTTTGGAATACCGAATTTTAAAATAGTTTGTCTTTAGATGTAACAATATTAAGAAAGTGTGTGACAAAACTTATAGGTAGTCTGACGAGAAGTATGTCCAGACCAGTCTGTCCTTGAACAAACCTTCAACCTATATTATGTTCATCGTTGATCACTAACAGCTACTTGTAAGAACATATGCCTCAGCTTTTATTAATGAGATATTAATTCCGGTAGATTAATTAATATTATGATGTAAGATATGGGAGGATGAGTTGTAAAAAGATCAATTCTTGTTAGACATGTTGAAAGAAAGGTATGGAAAATCTCAATAAAAATCTGTTCCGAGATAGTTGACTGATTTCATGTTAAAAATTATCTAGGATGAGTTAAGGAGCTTTACTACTGAAGTCTTTTGCTCTTTTGCTTGGACAAGGAGAGAATCCTAGTTGAACTGAGCAGCTTTTATTAGCTCAAAATTCAAGGGAAAGCAAGCTTGTCTCTCAATTAATTCTTAAATCTGAGTATTCCGGTTCACATAGACAATCTGGTTGACCTGTGTCTCTCAATTTGCTGTGAATGGGTCGTTGATTATGAGCCACGTCATGCAGAGAGCTTGTTGTTCTTCTTTTGTTGGCTTCAACCAAGAATTTTCTCTTGATATTCTTACTACATGTTAGGAGGTCATGCTAAATGATGTGCATGCAAGATTTAACTAGATTGATTGCTTACAGTGACATGGTATAGGGTAAGTCCATCTTAATGGTGACAACTTTGTTGCAGGTCGCTTCCCTAGTGCATCCTCTAAAGCTTGTGGTATTTTCACAAGATTCCTGCTTTTCCATCCCAGTTTTTGATTTGCAAAGTTTTAGCGCTTTCCTGTGTTGTTAGCTATTCTAGAACATGATCAAGATTTCTTGGTAAGAAGCTTTGACAAGTTCCTCCAGCCTTTCTGGTTTGGCACATCCCTAGCCTCTTTCATTTCTTCTGTGGTCTAGGATTCCTCTACTCTTTCATTGGCTTCTGGTGTAGATTTAGGCCTGCAGGAGCTCTCTAGTTGAAGATGAGATAAAATGGATCTTTAGTAGGTAGATATGATGATTTCCCATAAACAAGCCAATCACCAATCACCATTGATGTGGTGGTTTAGGCATGTTGAGTGGCCACTCTAGCTATTTCCAAAATGATATGCATAAATTCTTCCTATGTTACAGAACTAGAATGAATCTCTCCATGTGGGGTTTCTTGGATATTTATACATCCACTTCTTTTAAGTCTTATATGTTGCAAATATTATATATATATATATATATATATATAT
>KE505022.1:311401-328429 GCA_000441515.1 Elaeis oleifera | reverse complement strand
AGACTGAATCCTCCTGCAACAAAGGTTAGGAGAAGAAGTTCGGCTCCCGTAGGAGTCAGGATAAAGTGTACCTGCAGCGGGAGTTTGGAGAAGAAATCTGGCTCCCGTAGGAGTCCGGGTCCTTTCTGTGGTAGAGACTTGAGGCAGTGGTCCGGCTTCCGTAAGAGTTTGGGTGAATCTGCTTGCTCCCGTAGGAGCTCGGCTGGGATGGACCGGCTCCCATAGGAGTCCGGGGGAAGTCCGGTGATAGTACAGCGCAGAGTAGCTCGGATTGGAGTCGAACTTGACTGTAGAAAGTCTGGAAGAAGTTAGGAGAATGGCTGATTGTTGTAGCAAAGTAAGGGCGGAGGCTCGGGAATCCTGTAGGAGCCCAGAAGAGGCGGTCGACCGGCGCAGAAACTCGAGTGGAGTTCGGTAGTGGTAGAAATCAGTCATTGAGGAAGTTCAGCTGTAGACTAAACTCGAAGGGGTTCAGTCTGGCGCCTATCACTGTAGAAAATCAGTCAGTAGCGGGGCTCGGTGAGCACTGTAGAAGGTCGGACGGAAACGGAGTTCAGAGGGCATTTGGAGCAATCTGATAGGCGACAGAAGAATCCATCTTGGAGAAGCACGGATTGGTGCCACCTGTCGAGAACTTCGGCTGAGGGTATTTTATACCCAACAATTACACTAGCCCAAATCTATAAATCTCATACGATTTTAGGTCTGAACATCCAAATTGATCCTAAATTGAGAGAAATTATTACGTAGACTCATTCTATCATATATGACATAGGCAAAGCTAATAAAAATTTCATACATCAACTAATTTTTCATTAATGACTAACTAC
The DNA here is from genome assembly GCA_000441515.1 of Elaeis oleifera. Taxonomy (NCBI): domain Eukaryota; kingdom Viridiplantae; phylum Streptophyta; class Magnoliopsida; order Arecales; family Arecaceae; genus Elaeis; species Elaeis oleifera. The sequence goes on along the minus strand of KE505022.1, from coordinate 327,599 downwards.
GGTTAACTATGGTTTAGCAGGACCATTAATGGCTTAAAAATTTTCATTGATCGTGAGATAAAGGGTTGAACCATGTTTTGATTAAAAAAAAAGATGCGGCCCATCATGTTTTGAATAAAACCTTTAAGAGGTGGAAATGTGGGGTCTACTATGATAGTGGGACTCACTGTAGGAAAAATTCACAAATAGATGAGAAAGTTCTTTTTTTCTATAGCGACCTATTATTTTTTTATCCAAAACATAGTTCAACTCTTCACCTCATAGCTAATAAATTTTAATTTTGTCCAAATATAATTCAGCTCTTCATCTCGCAGCTAATAAAAATTTTCAAGCCATTAATAGTTCTACTAAACTATGAGATGTGCCCCACTTCTTTTTTTATTCAAAGATGGTTGAGCTTTTTACCTTATAGTCAATAAAATTTTCGAACCATTAAAAGATCTGCTAGACCACGATTAATCATGATTAGTTATTAATGAGAAATTAGTTGATGTGTGGGATTTTTATTGGCTTTGTCTATATCCTATATGATCGAATGAGTCCGCTGAATAATTTCTTCTAAATTGGAGAGGAATGCTAACATGAGTCGGTACCACCAAAATAATGAGGCTATCCGGTCTACAACTTTGTTCATTTCCCTACAGATGTTGGATGCGTACAAAAGGTATAGCTCTTAGCTAGCCTCCATATGTCCAGGAGCTGGAGATGCCCACTAACAAGGCAACTTGCATGTCCAATTGTGCCTTATTTCATTTCGGCAAAGCTTGAACCAACAAAAAGGTTCCTTCTTTATTACCAATAGATTAGATGGACCCATCATGTGGCTTTACACATGGCTTAAATCATAATCAAAGCTTGCTTCCAGCAAAAGCATTCACCGAACAATGAATGAGTATGGTTTGTTACAGAAGGCACCACCCCATGGCCACCAGCCCAACTACTGTAGGTCCCACCCCTAACCAGCAGCAAATCACGGCCGTCCAACTCATCGTACTTTTCCCACTCTCTGCCGGATGCCCGCTGAAAGGAGGGATACCCGTTAATAACACGAAATAGTAGGGGTAATAATGGAAATAAGATCATAATTCTTTGGAACGAACCTGCCACTGCCTCCATAGCGACAATGTTAGGCGGCGAGCCGGCCTGGCGGGAAGATGGGTTGTTGGACCTCAAAGGAGAAGCCAGAGAGGCTTTCAAATGCCACCGCCTTCCCACTAAATAACGAGAATGCCATCACGTTGACGAGCTCGTCGATGGGCTCACTGATTTTCTCGTCAAACCATAAGAAAACCAAATTAATCTTGAACAGCGAACGTATCTTTCCTGAAGTGCATCAAGATTTGTGTCTCCGTATTCCTTTTATATTTTCTCTTCCATGCATGAAACGCGACGTTGGTGCCAGCGTCCAGGAGCGGCTGAAGGGCAAGATCATCGAAGCCCTTGCCTTAGGCCCCCGCCCCCAGGAGGTCCTCGCTCCCGAGTCCCGAGTCCCACCCTGCCTCCATAGCTCCACGCATCCACCCACCTCCATGGGCCACGGCTCCAATCGCTCCACACCTCCACCCCATTTCGCCTCCACGGCTCCACGCATCCACCCCACGGTCTCTGCCTCCACCGGCCATGGCCCAGCTGTTCCACGGCTGACGGCTCCGGGCTCCTCCACCTCCACTGCTCCATGCTCCACCCCGCACCTCCCCTCGCCCTCCCTGGCTCCCTCCACGGCTCCGCCCCAGGCGGCCACAGTGCCCACTTGGCTCGCGCGGTCGGCCGTCGACCGGTCACTAGTGGCGAGGAAGACGTCTTCACGAGCAGCGCAATGGTGGACGAGAGTCACGAGATGATAGATTTTTTATTTTTTATTTTTTATTTTTCAGAGAGTCCCCACCGCCCCACCCCCGGCTCGACACATCGGGCTGCCGGAGATGATTTTTTTTCGTTTCTTGAAAGTCAGAAGGCCCCTCCCTACCCCCAAGTCCCCCTCTCCCTCCCTGCCCCCAAGTCCCGCTCCTACGAGAAGATGAAAGGCATCGGGCCACCGACGCCGCGTGTTAAACTCTTCCAAGAATGAAGGATCGAAGGCCCCTTCCCCTGGTCCTGGAACTAGAAGATCGATTTCTTTTTTTTTATTTTCGGAAAGCCCTGCCCAGGTGGCCAGATCTCTCCTTTTCGTTCGATCCGTGAGTGAAAGATGAATGACGTCGTTTATCGGAGCTCTGAGCGGTCGCTGACGATCGATCGGTCGGTCACAATCATCGATGGCAAAGAGTAGTGAAAGATGGAAGATCCGTGACTTCGATCAAATTTTTTTTTTTTTAAATCAAAGACACACGACGGATCATAAAAATTATGTTTACGATAACATGAAAAAATAAAAAAATTAATTTTAACCCTAGACCTTCAGATGTGTTGAGCCGCCCCGCCAGCGTGTCTCGGATACCCAAAAATCCATAATGCAAGTCTCGTAGGTATTGCCGTATTTTTTTGTCCGATTTGAAGACATCAGCAGCGGTCGTGCAACGTGGAATCCCTGCTGCTAGATTCTCCGGTCCACGAAATGTTGTAAACCAATGGACGTATGACAAATTCATTCGTGGAAGTTGATGAATCGCTCATCTGGATGTCTCATGTTCGAGTTCATACAGCTGATCGCTCGTCTGACTGTCTGTGGCTTTATTACTGCAAGTACGAAGAAATGTTGGTGTACCTTCACGTGTCACGTCCAACTCTATCCAAGCCTACCAACCAAAGTTAGAAGTGCTTCAAGGTCCACCTTGTGGCTTTAATCTATCAAGTGGAGGCACTTCAGAGCAGGAATACAAAGTGGAATGGTAATGCTCGGAGAATTAATAATGAATAATTGAATATTGAGTCATTTGGGTAGTTGATAACGTTATACTAACCCTTTGAAAAGTGGAATCCTCGACAAAAGGCATCAGAACTTTCACCTTCTTAAGAAAGAACAAGCTTTATCACACCACCATAAATATTTACTTCTTGGTGTATCGATTACTTGCCGAAGTTGATGATTACGAGATCTTGCCTGCCATCATCAATCTATGTGTTGAGTGGTTATTGATTGAATCAAATCTATTACTCAATTAATGAGTTAGTCAAATTATAAAATAATATACATAATAATATATAAAAAAATATATAATATATATATATTTATACATGTTGCTTCATGTTTGGATTGGTCCATCAATTCAGCACTAGATCGCGTCCATATGCGTAGCAAAAATACAGAGATAACAGGTGGAGTGGGGTATAGTGGTGCACCCAAAAGTGAGATACGCTTTTGTACGTTCTTCCGCATTTAGGCGGTCTTCCATTATGGCTATCGGCCACTTCCCCACCTACTCGCCACCAAGACCGAACCTCCCGTTTGACATCTGATCACTCTCCGGTAAGATAACCCCCCGAATCCCGTTGGGCGCCTCGGACCGGGTCAATGAGCCGACGGTGTGACGCTGTGCACCCATGGCAACGAATAAATGGCGCAGTCATGAGCTAACTAACCCCACACGTGCTTGCCATTCCAACCCACACCCCCACCTCTCTCTCGTCCGGGTAGATGGAGTGCTTCCGCTATATAAACCCCGACGCCACTTCTCCCGAGATCCCCGTATCTCCCCCATCCTCGCTGGTTCTATCGATCTGTTCTTCTAGCTCCACAAGGGGAGAAGTTCTTGATCCTTTTTAGGTACGTCTCGCCCTGCTTCGCTCTCGGTTCGTGCTTTCTTGCTGGAATTTTGTCGAATGGTTGTCGGATTTCGTTGGAGTTTGGAATTTTCGGTTGTGTTTGGATCTGGGAGTGAGATCTATGATTCTTTTGGTGGATCGACGCGTTTCTAGTGGAAACCGAGGGGTCTTGATCGATGTGTGCTCCGTGGATTGCGTGGATCTCATTGGATGTCTTGTGCTTGATAGTGGTTTCTCCTCATTTCCAGTGCTTCATGGGGTCTATGATCCAGTCGCATTTTTGGCAGTGGGAGGGTTTTCGGTTTACAAGTCTGAGAATTTATTCTCTTTTCTGGTGACACACGATAGATCTGACGCTTTTTCCCTAAATTTTTCATGGATTGTCATTTTAACCTTTTTTCTGTGGCAAAAATCGATTTTTCGGTGACTAAGTTGTCATGAAGTAGCTGAATGTTCTGTTGTCTCAGGTTGTTGGAATTTTTAAACGCCAAGAATCTTCTGTGAGCTATTTTTATTCTGTTTTAATAATTGAGCGTAGCTTGTTAATGTTGCAAGCGTGCACCATTGCTTCCGATCTACGTTTTTAGGATCCCGTCAATGTTCTGATTGCATATATTCCTATCTGAATATTAAGTTACAAGGGTGATCATGATAAGTTACAGATCCCGTTGGTCTCACTTACAGTGGTAATGTCATAATCCTTTTAGGTGGCTTCTCAATGGCATTATTGTATTGTAAATCTGGGAACCGATTACCTTCAAAATACCAAAGAATATTCTTTCATGTGAAACCTATTCTATTGGTATTACGATAAAAAATAGCCCTTCCATTGGGTTGGCAGTATGAATGCTTACTTATCCTTATTGCTACTAAGAGAAGTTTTATTCCACTACCATAATTAATTAGTCTTGTCTCCATTGTATGAGTAGTGCAAATAGTGATTTTTCTCCTGGAGGAAAAAGATTTGCCCAATAATGGTTCAATGAGCCGCTTGAGACTGATACCACAATAATTTCACTAATAATATCTGAATTCTGGAGTTCATTACATGTTGTAATGGCACCGAAATCATGCTCAAAATAGTAGTTTAACATTATATCTCATTCTGTCTTGTGACTCAATAGAACTTCTTTGAAAGGAGATGCATGTCAATATCTTAGGGAGTATCGATGTAACTGATTCTTGATAGCTATGACTACTTATATGTATGGCAGTGACTAAAAGCTTTTATTAGTAGGTTTTTCCTAACATCAAGCAACTTTTGTTGATAATGTCAGCTTGTGACATTTCCCCAAATTCTGGAGTCATTTGAAAACAGCAAACACTTTCTCTCTGCATCTTAAATAGTTTTTGAGAAAGCAAGTGCCACATATGTTTACATGCACTTGTCTCATCATTCTTGTTTCTTAGATAGAGTCATACCAGACAATAAACCATTTCAATTTATTAGTATCATCAAGACATCAACCTTATGGTATTGAAGAAAAGAACTAAAGTTACAGAAGAAGTTCATTCCTTTGATATGATAAGTCATATATCATCACTCCCATCTTCTTCATTTTGTTTCTACCTTTAAAAGCAAAGCAACAATCTTTTCGCTAAAACTTTTAATGTAATATTTTGTAGTTGGATGACAGTTTCCACTCTGCACTCTTAATTCTTTACTTATTTCTAATTTTGTCTGACACTATGAAATCAAGGTTTATATCTTCCATTAATGGTGACTAATCAGATTCAAATGCAGGTTGCCTTGATTGCCTTGTTACATCATGGCCACAGGACAACTTTTCTCGCGGCAAACCCAAGCATTATTCTACAATTATAAGCAACTTCCCATCCAAAGGATGCTTGATTTTGACTTCCTTTGTGGTTTGTACAGTTCTTTTCTTTAAACAAAACTTATATGGAGTAAATGCAGGATATAATCACTATATAGATGGGTGTATGATTCATTAGACTAAAATTGGCTGCGTTTTTCATCTATGTAGGGAGGGAGACACCTTCTGTTGCTGGAGTTATTAATCCTGGTTCTGAAGGGTTTCAGAAACTATTTTTTGGTCAGGAGGAAATTGCCATTCCAGTTCATTCAAGGTGAAAATAACTTTTTACATTAATCATCCTAAACTGAAGTTAATATCTATTGCCACAAGTAGCTTAGAAGTCAAGCCCCTTAGGCTTGATGTCATGATTTTGGCTGGGAAAAAATTGATCTAATTCCTACAAATCCCAATTTGTATATTACCTTATTCTAATTTATGCGCGATTCTCCACCTTGATGACATACTTTGCATCTTTATCATAAGCTTCGATTCAGATTAAGGTCTATCATCACCAAGTTAGGATGGTTCACATTGTTATGCTGAAATGCATTATTCTTTGGTTTATTTAATAAGAAGGATTCAATCCTGCTCTAGGAGCCATGCCAAGAGCATGCCTGTCTCACAACCACGTCTCTCCAACCACAGTAACAATTCCTTTAAGGATAATGATTTGACATAAACAAATGCACTTGAACAGATACTATGAATACCCATACGATAACAGCTAATCATAATACTCAATTGTAAATGTTTTAGCTGTAAAGTTTGTTTGGAGATCTACCCAATAAGACAGGTGTGCATACGTTAAATGTCTGTAATTTACGATATTCATCATACGAGTGAAGTTACCACATGATCTGTACCATTGCCCAGCCACTTAAATTATTTGCTTATGTTTTCAATAAATTTTGGCATAATGTTAGCTTTTCTGTTTGTACTGTAGCATTGAAGCAGCTTGTAATGCTCATCCAACAGCTGATGTTTTTATCAACTTTGCATCATTTAGAAGGTCAGTAATCTTGTTTGTTCTTTTGCATCCTTCAAAGGTAGTACTCTGCATTTTCACCTGCATCTTGTTTCGGTTGTTCTGTTTTTAAAATCTGCAGTGCAGCTGCCTCTACCATGTCTGCTTTGAGACAACCAACAATCAAAGTGGTAGCTATTATAGCTGAAGGTGTTCCAGAATCAGACACAAAGCAGTTGATCGCTTATGCACGGGCTAATAACAAGGTGAAAAGAGTGCTTGGGACAAATTTGTGAGATTTAATGGTGAACATAAATAGAACTGGATTTGAAAAAGATTTAGCTCATTTATTTACTAGTAAGAACTGATGTTATAGAAAAATTTTACACCGATACTATGTTAAAAACATTATATGGAAGATGATATGGATCAGTTTCAGAATTGTTACCGTGCAGACCCTTTATCAGAATTCTGTACTCTCTGCTGGTTGCACTGGATTACAAGTCTCTGTACCAATATTAATTGCAGGTTGTTATTGGTCCTGCCACTGTTGGAGGAATTCAAGCTGGAGCTTTTAAGATTGGTGACACTGCTGGAACAATCGACAATATAATTCATTGCAAGCTTTACAGACCTGGATCTGTTGGATTTGTATCTAAATCAGTATGTTCTCACTGATGAAAGCATTCTCTAAAAAATTCTATTTCATATACTGTATTTTACCTTGTTGCTTATGATTTTGATAATGGTAAATGGACTTCGTAAATTTTAAATCTAACTGCACTTTAGGAAGTTGTAGAATATGTTAAATGGTATTAAGTATCCACATACTGGATCCTTGTTAATCATAATTATTTAACTGTCTAGCTAATGATTCTTTCTGTTTGTCCTTTTGCTCCAACCATGGTCTGCCAAACCATCTTGAACCATCTGTACCAAAGTGTACTGTATCGTACTGATGTGGAACTAGGACAGTTCCTAAGTTTGGATTGACAGATGAACTGAATTGGTCCATTCCAGTCTAAACCAGGCAGAACCACCCTGTACCATCCAGTTCAGCAGTACCATGGCTGGGAGTGAGAAATAATTTTTGGGAGCCTGTGTTGATATAGGGTGCGTTACTATACTGTATTGAATTGGCAACATGTTGATGTGTTACTGGTACGGTTTTGTGGGCATTAGCTTCAAGTAATCAGTTAGTTGTGTCAGAAAATATGTATCGTACTGGGGATGCATATTTTATGGTGTAACTGTTGTTTTCTTCTTCAACAAAAGGTGGCATCTAGTCAGGAATGGGTCCCTTTCATCATTTAAGTCAAAAGATTGAGAAGAAGAGCAAGAAAAAATACATGACGGGAAAGATACACTCGTCAACTAGAAAGTGCTATAATAAGATTTGTAAAGCTGAACCTAGAACAATTGTGAAAGTATCAGTAATTGTGTTATTGATGGAAGTGTCCCTAGACATGTATGCATGCATGTGTACAAACACAATTTTCACTAAGAACATAAAAGGTCACATAGTTGAGTATGTACTTGCGTGTGCATTCGCATATGATTGTGTGATATTACATGCTAATGTTTTTGTAAGCTCTCAGCCTGAAAAAATAACATAATTGCAAAATCCTCTAACCTAATTTTGTTTATTGTATGTGACATCTAATGACTATTCATATTTTAAAACCAACATCTATTGCAATGGAACCTATGGTCATGCATGTATTCACATGCAATGCATGCTCCAAAAAAAAAAAACCCTGTATTGCTTGTGGTTCTTGCCTGTTCATGTGCCTTGAGATGATCGTAGTGTTACTCATAAACACACTTGCCAATTGATTTATGCAAGAAGAGCAATTTACGACAGTGTGCTAAATTGCTCATCTTACTGTTACATGCTTGCTTAGAATTTGTGCATTGATGGTTGGGTTTAGCAGTTTGCTTCGTATATACTGGAATAATCACAGATATATAATAATTTTGTTGGCTTCCTAATGAGTCAAAACTGAAGCATGCTAAGGTGGTTGACCTATAAAATATTCTTTCTTTGATGCTCATCTCAACTGAACTGTACTATAAGTAATGACGTCTCATTAACTGAACTGTACTATAAGTAAGTACATCATGTTTACAAGTAAAGGTTTTAAATTCCGTGGGACGGAGTTGTCCCGATTTTCCCATGGAACGAGATGCGTCACCGTCTTGCTCTGTCCCAACACTTGGGATAAGGGATATCCCAAGATGTCCCTATCGGAACACTGGGATGCTGGTGGGACAGCCTTGTCCTGATACATGGGATAGTACCGCATTCTGATGTCCTGCGGGATGTCCCGCCGGGATCTGAATCTTTGTTTACAAGCATGGATGCTGTCCGTTGTTCTTAGATTTACACTAGTTACAAGAAAACTTGGAAAACAACCAAAGATCTTATATTACTAACACCCTACTTCTGCTTGTGATTTGTTTTGAGAACAAATCTTTCCAGTTCCACACTATTGTTTGTCAATCTGATTTTTTTGCCATTTGAAAAAATAATTGCAAGAAGCAAGATATTGTTTTAGTTTATGATAATGCACTCACTATTCAGAACATGATTTTGTGGTCACAGGGGGGCATGTCAAATGAGCTTTACAACACAATTGCACGTGTGACTGATGGAATTTATGAAGGTAGAGTAGATCATGACTAGGGTTAATGTTCCTTATTCTCTGAGTGGGTTTAAACTCTCGAAACCTGTTGAACTTTCCCAGGCATTGCAATTGGAGGAGATGTTTTTCCAGGTTCAACACTTTCTGATCATGTCCTGCGGTTTAACAACATCCCACAGGTGATTCATTATTCATGTGAATTTAATTGTTTAATGAGTTCATTATGGAGCTTTAGTCAGTTTCTTGTCTGTATCCATTGCGAAGGAAATTAATGTTTGCTCTTTGCTGGTTGTATTCATACCAGCAATGCCATGCTAAAGTGTAGCCTAGTTGGTTAACAACTGAACAACCATCTCCAAGTATGCTCGAAAATAACAAATTTGTCTATGATCAGTGGCTCGATGCTATGAATCATTAACTGGTTGGAGTTCGCAGCATGTAATTTCCTTCTTTTCTAACATCATATGAAAGCTCCCGACTGATTGTATGGCTTCTCACCACCCTTGAAAAAGAAGAAATGTGAAACTGAAGGTGGCACTCGTGCTTTGCAGCCTGAATGTGAAAACCGACTGCAAATATATGTCTAAGACTTGAGAGTCAATTAAGTTGCTTGCTTAGATGTGCCAGATCTCTTTGATTCTCTGTGTTTGAGAAAAAAGTCTGCTGAATCAGCACAATTTTAAGAACAATATCAAGTACTATAATGAAAGAAAAGGGATATTCAGCCATTACAATGTACTTTATGGAAGATGAATATTCGATACAAATTTTAAGTGTACTTTTCCTCTGACAGCTTTTCTTTTCTTTTGTGTAAAAATTGCGGCTGAACCTAACGTAGGTAAAAATGATGGTTGTGCTGGGGGAACTGGGTGGGCGAGATGAGTACTCCCTAGTTGAGGCATTAAAGAAGGAAGGGTTCATAAACCAGTTGTTGCTTGGGTTAGTGGAACCTGTGCACGGCTCTTCAAGTCAGAAGTGCAGTTTGGTCATGCTGTGAGTTATAATTGAGCATCTTGATTCTAATATGTTTCACTAGCTGTTATACCAGTGATCATAATCATCACATTTTTTAGATGCTCATTTCCAATCTTGTGCTGTGTTACTAAAACAGGGTGCTAAAAGTGGTGGTGAATTAGAATCAGCGCAGGCAAAAAATGAGGCACTAAGGGAAGCTGGAGCAGTTGTTCCCACTTCATATGAAGCACTAGAGGGTGCAATCAAAGAAACATTTCAGAAACTAGTATGTTCATATTTTCCTCAAATGCATCAGGGTGGCAGATAAATGACCTCTTTGTTTGGACAAGCATATGTGATCCATAGTGATAAGAGTTAATCCTTTAAAAAGAACAGTTCATCTAAAATGAATCCTCAGTGACTAACTATTTCTATGTTAGGTTGAAGAAGGAAGATTGCCCTGTATCTGAAGTTAAACCTCCTCAAATACCTGAGGACCTTAACATTGCAATTAAAAGTGGAAAGGTCCGAGCTCCAACACATATTATCTCAACTATCTCAGATGACAGAGGTTTGCTTGGCAGCTTTTCTTCCTTTTTTATGCACTATGGAGTTTTTCTGTTCATCAATGTTCAAGTGTGTCTATGTCCATCTATAGGTGACGAGCCATGTTATGGTGGTGTGCCCATGTCTACCATTGTTGAACAGGGTTATGGTGTGGGTGATGTTATCTCTCTTTTGTGGTTCAAGCGTAGTCTTCCCCGCTATTGCACAAAATTCATTGAGGTTGGTAAAATGGGATTCCCTGCTATCTTTCAAATCATCTATAATTTCTGCTGTTGTGTTTTCCTTGGCACAGTTATATATATTCATAAGCTCAAATTATAACCAACATCAAATGGATCGTAGACACAAATATACTATTCTGTAACATCAAATGGATTGTAGACAAATATACTATTCGGTATCTGTAGTTTTCATGTTCCTAGCTCAGCAGTGGCACAGTTATATCTGTCCGTAAGGTCAAATTATAACCAACATCAAATGGATTGTAGAGCCAAATTTACTGTTTTCCATATCTGTAGTTTTCATGTTCCTAGCTCATCAGCACTTGCTGTAATTGTCAGATTTGCATCATGTTGTGCGCCGATCATGGTCCTTGTGTCTCTGGTGCTCATAACTCTATAGTAACAGCAAGAGCTGGAAAGGATTTAGTCTCCAGTCTGGTCTCAGGTAATTTCTACAAGTTAACGGCATGTTGAAGCTGTAACTTTATTCTTTTCTCCGGTTCTTGAATAACAGAACCTAGGAAGTACACAAGTAGATACAAAATGTTTAAAATGTTTACGTGACTGAGTTTGTGAACAGGGTTGCTGACAATTGGTCCTCGATTTGGTGGTGCAATTGATGATGCTGCTCGATACTTCAAGGATGCATATGATAGGGTAACTTGGCTAATGTAGTTAGCATCTGCACTTGCTGGTAGCAGCATTGGCTCATTTTGGCTAACTATAAGCATGCTAAAGTACATCCGCCATGCATTTCTTCAGGGTCTTACTCCTTACGAATTTGTTGAAGGCATGAAAAGAAGGGCATCCGTGTACCAGGGATAGGGCACAGGTACATGTGCTTTACTACTGTATATGACATGATGAGTGTACTTGTAATGGTTAATGTGCCATCTGTCTTATTGGCATGGATATGCACTAGTCATGTGATATCAATTTTCCGATACTATAATGATACAATCAAATGCATCCATTCATGGACATGCTAAGATTTATTCCAAAGTTTACGCTTTTCATTAATCTTCTGAAGATAAGTTTGTAGGTATTGTTAAGCCATCAGCCTGATTGTCTAATAGCAATTATTTATTTAATTCCAAAATGATAGGTAAAAGTAAATGATTCATCTGTCTCTTTGTTTTAGCAACCATTCTGCCCTGAGATGGTACACAGCCATCTTTGCTCTTATTGCATACAGATATGCTGAATGAGAGTATGGCAATTACTGGAGATCTTACTTATGATTCCTTATAATATTCACATTGAATGCCTATTTGAATCTTTCATTGTGTACTGTAGAATAGGGGTGTGAACAAACCGATTTGTTTATGAGCATTTCAGGCTTAGCTTAGCTAGGAAATGAGACAAGCTCCAATATATTTCAGATCTTGGCTCGTAAACAAGCCATGCCTGAAAACTTGTGCTGTTTGAATATAATGAGGAAGCTCAGCTTGGCTTTGCTCAACTAAAGCTCACCCCAAAGCTTAGCGGAGTGGAGTTCGAGCAAGTCATGTTGAGCTTGGGTGAAGTTCAAGACAAGGTCAAGCAGCTTGTTGAGATGCTGAACTGATCCTGAGTAGCGGTACTCTGGTTGGTTCACCTCATTTGCACCCCTACTATAGGATAGAAAATTTGGTTTGAGGGTGCACCCTCAGGCTGCACTTTTTCATCATTTTATTTGGTTCATAGAATTGGTATTAATATAGGTCCAAATGTAAAATAAATAACAAAATAAATGTAACTTTGAGTTGAGTCAAAGGACAATACTAGAAAATATTCTGAAAATTTACACGAGAGGTTATACAGAGAAAAACAAAATATCACCACTGTGTCAGAATTGATTGTTTGGCACATAAACTTAGCTAAATGATTCTTGTTGGAATGGATCTAGATGAAACGGGTTTTTAGGGCTCAAACGAAGAACAAAGAGATTTGAGATGATAGAGAAGAAAACACAGTACACAAAGATTTACATGATTTGGCCACCAATCTGTGTCCAAGGGCGAGGATGGAGCAGAGATTCCACTATACTTCAGAAGGATAGATTACAAAAGTAGAGCTGCCTCTCAACAAACACTAACCCCCAATACACCTGGTCTTGCCTACCTACCCAAAACAAGGCAAAGGAGGATGCATATTTGAAAGTTCCCAAGCTGTTTTTTTCCCTCTCCAAATTTGTGAAACCAAAGCATGGAGTGGGGTGGATCAAGGAATTCAAGGCACACTTAAAAATTCTATGGAAAGACTTAAAAATTGCAAGATGTTCGTTAGTGCATATTGTAAAATTGAAAATAAAATTTGTCATAGTTATCTATATGTTGGCTATTTGCTGTATTCAAAATTAGTGCCTTAGATTAGACTATAGTGGCAAAAATGCTGAAACACTGAAAACATTTGGAGAAAAGCAGCATTTAAATATCTAATGATGTAATGATCTGTAAGTATGGACAACAAAAATACTTTTGACTCTCAAATTCTTAGCAGCAAAAACCTTTTATCTAGGGGAACAAACTTGTTTCACAAACTCTCCAGAACTTAAACCGCAGCTTCTGGAGCATTTCCTTATATCAAGTGTTCTTAAAATATCTACTTCCTTTCTCCTTCTCTTTGACTCTGGCAACTCAAATCCAATACGGATCAGAATTAACAATTTCTAATGAATTTGCCAATTTGATCCCATCATCACGCAATGTGACATCACTGACATGTGCACATACATGAGAAAGAAATGAGCATGAATGCTGAGGAAGAATTTCTGTCTCTCTCCTAGTCTGTGCTGTGACTGAAGCAAAACTTTCTCACGAACAGAACCTTCTGAAAGTATTGCAGAACCTTCTGCAAGTATTGCAAATCTTAGATACTCTGTAGCATTAGTTATGGCTATATGCATTTGAATCTGCACGCTTGTGTTTTGTTCATGCTTATGTGAATTGGTATATTTGACATACAGCCAGATACTTTCATATGCTTTGAGCATGCTGCACTTGTGTGGGCTGGTCGGTTGTATATCAAGAAATTGATGTTTACATGCACTCCATTCCATTGTAACTTGAATTTTTTTTTTTGTCCTGTTCTTATAAATCTCATACCTAAAACTAGAACTAATGGTTAACTTACTCTGCTTTATGCTGGTAGGATCAAGAGTAGAGACAACAGGGATAAGAGAGTGCAACTTTTGCAACAATATGCTCACACTCATTTCCCTTCTGTAAAGTACATGGAGTATGCTGTTCAAGTTGAAACATACACTCTCTCAAAGGCCAATAACTTGGTTCTGAATGTCGATGGTGCAATTGGATCTCTTTTCTTGGATCTCCTTTCTGGGAGTGGAATGTTCAACAAACAAGAGATTGATGAGATAATTGAGATTGGATATTTGAATGGACTCTTCGTACTGGCACGGTCAATTGGTTTGATCGGGTAAGTTTGATCTTCAGTTATCAACACATGTATTCATTTATTAAGTTGTATTTATTCTGTTTCATTTTAATTAATGCAGAATCCTGATTTTCTCCATCTCCACTTTTCTTCAATATGCATTAAATTTATATGTAGTCCTTCATGCATCACACAACATTCATGCTGAAAAGGTGAAACAAATTATGGTTCTTTTTGTATGTACGCATAGTAAGCAATTGATCTTTGCATAAAAATTCAATGTTACATGTCACAACAGAATGCTAAAAGATAGAATGGGTTCAATGAAGTAACATCCACTATTGTTCTGTGTTTGTTGCTCGTCACGAAAAGCGTATATGTTGGTTTGTGGTTTTTATTGTATACCAAGTTTTTGTAGATTCTGTGTTTATCGCCTCATTGATCTTTTATTCATTTGGAACCAACAGGCATACTTTCGACCAGAAGAGATTAAAACAGCCGCTCTACCGTCATCCATGGGAAGACGTTCTATACACAAAATAATCAATTTTGGATACACTGTATGGTTGTTAATTTTCAATTTCTCCCAGCATGTTGTCATTCTTGTAGCGGCCTTTCTGGTACGCACTCTGTCTTTTTGAATTTCAAGAACTGGCAAGTCCAAAGTGCTTGTTACCCCTGATTTACATAGTTTATTTTACATGTGGTCCGTATCACATGTTCTACATATATTTCCAAAAAATTTGCAAACATATTTGGGCCTGGTACTTGAATCTGGATGTATTGTTGTAGCAGATTGAGTTCCTTTTGGCCTCATTAGAGCAATAAAAGGCTGAAGAGATACGGTTGCATCCTGATGAATTTGTATCCTCATGACATTTTGACATGAATAAATGCATTAATTATTGGAAGATTGTTCACCTTTTGCTTCTGCATCTTGCAAGATAAATCAGGACCCAGTAAATTTCATGTGCGCGCGCTAAATTTTGTTGGTATGTATCATCATCTTTGATATGTTTTTGCTGGGTTGGGAGTTATAAGAGATTTGCGGGCATGCCCTTTATTTGAACATGATTCGAAAATTCATCTGCCAACCGGGTTGTGCTGCATGGTTTCTTGCTTGCGGAGTTGGTGCAAGCATTTAAAGTAAACTGTTGCAGAATCTGACTGTAATACGGTGACTTGGGTTTGATAGCCCATGGTTAAAGAGGTAGATCCTACTTTTGGACTTATATCCTACATGGCATGCACTATAGGGCTAATAATAGCTGTTCGTTGCTATAGGCTCTACATATCAAATACTAATCTTGGTATATTGCTATAGAAATGAGCGGTTATGATTGATTGCATGCACTATCATATGGTATGCGCCATATATATTAGTTCTCCCGTTTGGTTCTCCCGTTTGCAACTTGGAACTTTCGAAGTATTCCCTGATAATAGTGGTGGTCAAGGGGAGATTTGGAGTATGAAAATACTCTGGTACATATCCGATATTGGGGTACTAGTAAGGTATCTGCACTACATGACGGGCCAAAAATAATCGGTGAAAAAATATTTAATAAAATAAAACAATAATTTTAATTAGGTGATAGATTGAATTTGAAATTATATTATCTCTATTTTTTTTAAATCTTTATATAGATTTTTGATTACATATTATAACATAATATCAAATGATCGATCTAATATAATGGTACGATAAACAGTTCATCAAATTATTTGTAGCTCGTTCAATATCGATGGCAATGATCAGATTTGATTAATATAGTACAATCATTAAAAGTAACATCAACAACCTTCAGCGTCAAGGGCTTCTTCGATCGAGCTACCAAGCTCGAACCAAAAAAAAAAAAGTATAGAAATGTTGTCAAAGATTTTTTGAAATACAATAATTTACAGTAAAGTAAAAAATCACCTTCATAAAAAGATATATATATATATATATAT
>KE505022.1:270742-285665 GCA_000441515.1 Elaeis oleifera | reverse complement strand
AAAAAAANAAAAAAAAAGAAAAAAANAAAAAAAAAAAAAGGGAGAACCACACAAATCATCAAAAATTGAAGGGATCAACTTTGTTTTGCAGATCATTGCACTGATAATATATAGAAGAAATATAGCAAGAAAAATATTAATTTTAATATTGATAGAATTTTTGGATTAGCTTATTTAGTAGTACTTTATCTTTTTTTAATTATTGATTAATACTAAATTGTTCTAACAATTTTTTTTGAAAATAAAATTGAGGGATAGATAATTATATACGTGGCATCTCGTCTAAATTGTAGAATTCTTAAAAGAATAATTAGATAATCTTGCAATTTCTTTCAACTTGAAAGGGACAAGTGATGCAAATTTTTTTTAAAAAAAACTAAAAGCATTAGGACCTGATGGCTTTCTGATACTATTCTGGTAGTGCTATCAATGTCTCCTTTAGCATAATTTTTTAAATCTTTCAAAAAATTTCATAGAGATAATCTCAATATTTAAAAAATAAATTATTTTTATTAGTCTTATTCCGAAGGAGAATGGGATTCTCTTGACTAGAGATTTTAAACCAAATTACCTATTGAACAATTTATATATGATAATTTCTAAACTAATAGCCTCTAAACTATGAAATTTCTATCTTTGCTTATAGATAATCCTTAGACAGCTTTTATAAAAGAAGGCCATACCTAACAATTTTTTGGTTACTCATGAAATTATAGCTTATTGCAAGAGATCGAAGAATAAAGTCATAATCTATAAATTTGATTTTGAAAAACTTTTGTCAGGATACAGTGGTCCTTCCTTTTTGAAATGCTCAAGGTTAAAGGCTTTCCAAGTGCATGGATTAGTTGGATTAAAGACTTGTTAACTACCATTTTGGTGGGAGTGCTTTTGAGTGGAATACCAAATAACTGGATCCACTATAAACAAGATGTTAGGCAGGGAGAACCCTTGTCTCCATGCCTCCCTATTTTTATGGTAGATATACTATACAAGCTCCTTAACAAGCCAGGGAAGTTGGATTAATTAAGAGCATTAACAGCCATGTAACTATGGTCAACATTCAAAGCCTCCAATTTGCAGACGATTCCATATTATTTTGCAATGGCATTCCTTGGATGTAATAGTTTTAAAGGTGTCACTGATCTCATTTGAAAGTGTCTTGGAGCTAAAGTAGAACCTACACAAATGAAAGTTCAAAGCTAAAGCAGGATCTACACAAATGTACCATCATTTGTCTCAATACAATGACGATGAAGCTAACCAATTAGATAGGTCAATGAACTACTAGGTCGGACTAGCAGCTTAGAAGGGCAAAATGTTATGTTATGGAGGTGGACTAACATTGAGCATAATGACAACAACTCTACCTTCATATTATATGACCATTTACAAGCTCCCTAAATGGGACATCAACAAGAGTGATGCAAGTAGAAAACTTTAGTCCGAAAACTTAAAGGGAAATCGAGTCATTTTAACTATTTGGTTGATTGACTTAATGCATGCAAAATATAGAGGAGGAACTTGGCATTCTGAACCATGAGGATTTTAATGTACCTCTTCTTGCTAAATGGGCTTGGAAATTCTTAACAATAGAAGAAGCAACATGGAGGAAATTAGCATACTCATATGATAGAATGAAAATATGGGGCATCAAAAGATTTAGATGATTGAGTGGACTATCTCCCACTTGAAGATATATCAATCGAAGCCTCAAGGCTTTTTGACCGTGTTTTTCATTTTTAGATCGATCAACGGTGATACCATTCATTCATGGGAGGATAAATTGTTGACTAATATATCGTTACCTCTTTATTTTGGGTTTGTATGGGTCAATTCATAAGAGAAATAATTTTGTAGCTTCATAATAGAATTGGAGGGGACTAAAGTGAAATTTGAAGGTCACGAGGCATTTAAACAAGAGGATAAGGAGATATTTGAACATAATTCTGTGCTACTAGAGATTCAATCGGTGAGGATAATAAATCACCCAATTTGGAACTCAACCAAAAATAGTTGCTTCTCTATAGCCTCTCATTACAATTTTTAAAAGATGGAGGATTATTATATGGCATTCTGACCAATAATGAAAACCACATGCCAATATATTTACAGCCATATGGTGGTACTACAGCGAAGTAATGATTGAAAGTTCTCATCATGATAGAAGAAGATGGATTGAGCATTTGAGATTCAATAACAAGGTGAGCACAAAGGCTGATAATGGAAATATAAGAATAACATTATGTTCAGAGTTTTGTTCAAACTATAGTACTGCTTGTATAGGCTCAACGACTGAAGAAAATGATAGGACTCTTGTGTCATGTCGAATACGCCGAGTGACATCCGGAAGAGCATCAGCTAAATAAGGCCGAGATATTGCTCGAAAAGCATATTAAGTTTTAAAAGATGAAAAGTATAGGTTGAGTGAATGTGGCCTATTTGAGATGCTAAATCCAGAATTTGAGGCTGATTAGATATAGCTTAAATCATCGACCTAGTAAAAGAACTACAACATGGATACAAAACATGGGCAATTACCAAGGAATTAGGATATCAAAAGTGGAATGAATGATCGCAACAAACCTCTAGAAGAAAGCAGAAGAGAATGCAGCGTAGGTGCATGTCAACATGGAAAGCATGCAGCTATTTGGTAGTTAATTAATAAGGAATTTGATATGTATTAGAATGTAAGTGAGAGAAGAGACCTTTCACCAATTAAAAATTATCAATTCCTTTATTTGGTCCTCCAGTTATTTTCATTTATTTTGTCTTTTTTTTTTAAAAAAATTATCTTTAGTTCTAGATTATAGTTTATATAGAGCCACCACTTCTTTTCTTGAGAAGACGGTGGCTTAATAGTGAAAATCCTTGAAAGTCAAAATGGTAGGATCCATGACCTTTCACCTCTCATAGTCATCCGACCTTGAATGCTTCTCTCCATCCTGTATAGAGAAGAAGGCTCAAACAACTACGCTCTTATCAGGAGGAACTTCGAAAGAAAGCAGCTCTTGAAGGCAAAATTTTAATGTGGCTTGCCCTCCATAAGAGAATTCACATGAAAGATCTATTGTTCAGCAAAGAATTTGCTCTAGATCAGAACATGCAGTATATGTGATGCAATACTTGAAATTGCCAATCACCTATTCATCCATCTCTTTCGACCATTTGAGCATTACTTGGAACTGCTGGAACATTTAAGGTTATCGGCATTATGGATGAAGTGGAAAGAATAGAGTGAAGAAGGAATGGGAAAAATCTCGGGACCAGCTTGTTCTTTCACTGTGCTGGCAGGTGCAGAAATTTAAGTATGCAATGGACGTATATTTGTGAACCTCTTATAAGCCAGTTGCGATGGTAGCTATCAAATTATTGAAATCGTGAAGATAAGGGTGTGGCAAACCATAGTTCTATACCTAACGATTTTTATTAACTGCCTAGCTTGGTAGTTATTTGAAGGCCAATTCTATCTCAAATATGTTACATAATTGCCTCCCAAATTTCTTTAAGAGAAACTTGGAGGTTTCAAATATTTTCTTTGCATTCCACTGGCTAAAGATTGTTAAGATTGCAAGGTAGGTAAATTATAAACAAACAAGAAGGATTGTACTCGAGTAGTTTTTAATAATACAAGGAATAACGTTTACGAAGTTTGTGCTAGATGGTCTCTTGCTTTGACTGACTTAAAATATCTCAGAATCCTTGGCAATTTATATATGCTGATTGCTTTTCATGTTGACCATACACTACTTCTACCCATTTTTTAAATGTTCCAGGGATTTCGGAATGCTATCCGATACGTTACTTAAGACACAGCCTCAAAGAAAGTATAATATAATGGAAGAAAGGACAAAATATGCACTATTTTATCCATATTTTAATATTCCAGGGATTCCGGAATGCTAACCGATACGTTACTTACGACACAGCCTTAAAGAAATAGCTGTGGTGCACAAGAAAGAATAGTGTTGGTATGCCACTATGCTAGCTTGGAACGTCCTACGAACCTCGGGAGCACAGAAGAATTAAGTTTGTTCTTTTCTTTTTGAAAAAAAGAACCCGTTCATGCTTTGTGGACGAGTAGAACTATAAATAGTCAATCTTATAAGTCAACCGGATTCAGTCAAACCGTATTTAGTTCCGGCTGCTTAGATCATTCCGTCTTAGGTCCTGGTGCCACACAGACAAAGTTATGCAATTTGGCGATATCAGCATACAGAAGCATGGCATCTCTTGCTAGATTTTGTTCTCATTATTGGCAAACCTACCTGTTGATTAAATTACTAGCCTACTTCTAATTCAAGTTTAAAAAGGTTCTTATTTTTCCATAAAAAGAAGGAAAAAAAAAACAAGTACTTGCGACGATGCTTCTAATTCTAAGGAATTGATGTAAAAGGTGGTGGCGATGATGGAGGTTCCAGATTCCCCCGCACGCCACATCCACCGCCACCTATAATTTGTCAACAAGTACCGTTTGTTTGTTTTCTTTATTTTGAGGCCTCACATCCTGGCGTCCCAAACCATTTTCTCAAACTGAAGCCCAACAATAACCAGCGGTCATCCTCCCGATCTTCTCATCCCTTCTTCTCTTCCTTCTATTCCGCTGCTGCAGAAGGCGGTAGCAGAGCACAGCAGAACCCCTCACACGAAAAGTAATATAAGGCGAACGAAGCCACTGTTCCTCTCCTATCTCAGGGTCTCATCTCCCTCTTGTTCTCTGCCTGCCAAAGCCAAGGAAAACTCCAAGCTGATACCCAATTCTCTCCAATTCCCAGTCTCCACCTGCCCCAGTAGCATCTCAAGTAACTCCAACCTTTTTTTTTTGGTTCCAATCGAACTTAAGACCACAAAAAATAACTATTATAAACCCATCAGTCATAATAATTCCACATCAATTAGTTCCCAGTCAAGTAGAAGATGGCGTCCGGTAGCCGGCCGACGCAGTCTTCCGGCGCGAGCAACCTCCGGGCCGGCGGCGGCGGCTCTTCGCATCCGTCGGAGTCGGTGAGTAAGGCGATCGCCCAGTACACCATGGACGCCCGACTCCACGCGGTCTTCGAGCAGTCCGGGGAGTCTGGCAAGTCCTTCAATTACTCCCAGTCGGTGCGCACGGCGACGCCGTCGCAGTCGGTCCCGGAGCAGCAGATCACGGCGTACCTCTCCAAGATCCAGCGTGGTGGCCATATCCAGCCCTTCGGCGCTACCCTTGCCGTCGACGAGCCCTCCTTCCGCCTCCTTGCTTTCTCCGAGAACGCCCCGACCTCCTCGACCTCCCCCAGTCCGTCCCCTCCCTCGACACCTCCTCCCCTCACCGCCGCCTCGCCCTCGGCTCCGACGTCCGCTCCCTCTTCACCCCTCCTCCGCCCTTCTCCTCGACCGCGCCGCCGCCGCACGCGAGATCACCCTCCTCAACCCCCTATGGATCCACTCCCGCGCCTCCGGCAAGCCTTCTACGCCATCCTTCACAGAATCGATGTCGGAATCGTCATCGATCTCGAGCCTGCGCGCACCGAGGACCCTGCTCTCTCCATCGCCGGCGCCGTCCAGTCCCAGAAGCTCGCCGTCCGGGCAATTTCCCGTCTCCAGTCGCTCCCGGCGGCGACATCAAGCTACTCTGCGACACCGTCGTCGACCACGTCCGCGAGCTCACCGGCTACGACCGCGTCATGGTGTATAAGTTCCACGAGGACGAGCACGGGGAGGTCGTCGCCGAGAGCCGCCGCGACGACCTCGAGCCCTACCTCGGCCTCCACTACCCGGCCACCGACATACCCCAGGCCTCTCGCTTCCTCTTCAAGCAGAACCGCGTCCGGATGATCGTCGACTGCAACGCCACTCCCGTCCGGGTGATTCAAGACGAGAGCTTGATGCAGCCGCTCTGCCTTGTGGGCTCCACCCTCCGGGCGCCGCACGGCTGCCACTCTCAGTACATGGCCAACATGGGCTCCGTCGCCTCCCTTGCCTTGGCCGTCGTCATCAACAGCAGCGGCGACGACGACGGCATCAACCGCAACGCCATGAAGCTCTGGGGCCTCGTCGTCTGCCACCACACCTCCCCTCGCTCCATCCCCTTTCCACTCCGCTATGCCTGCGAGTTCCTCATGCAGGCCTTCGGCCTCCAGCTGAACATGGAGCTCCAATTGGCAGCGCAATTATCCGAGAAGCACATCCTCAGGACCCAGACCCTGCTCTGCGATATGCTCCTCCGCGAATCGCCGACCGGAATCGTCACCCAGAGCCCCAGCATAATGGACTTGGTGAAGTGCGACGGAGGTGCCCTCTACTACCGGGGGAAGTACTGGCCGGTCGGTGTCACTCCTACGGAAGCTCAGATAAAGGATATAGTGGAATGGCTGTTGGCTTGTCATGGGGACTCGACGGGGCTGAGCACCGACAGTTTGGCGGATGCTGGCTATCCAGGCGCGGCGGCGCTCGGGGACGCGGTCTGTGGGATGGCTGTTGCCTATATCACTCCAAGAGACTTTTTGTTTGGTTCAGGTCACATACAGCGAAGGAGATCAAGTGGGGTGGTGCGAAGCATCACCCGGAGGACAAGGATGATGGGCAGAGGATGCACCCTCGGTCATCGTTTAAGGCATTCTTGGAAGTGGTTAAGAGCAGGAGCTTGCCATGGGAGAATGCGGAGATGGATGCCATACATTCGTTGCAGCTCATCCTGAGGGATTCTTTTCGGGAAGCAGCGGAGGGGACCAGCAATTCAAAGGCAATCATCAATGGTCAATTTGGGGACCTGGAGTTGCAAGGGATAGATGAGCTCAGCTCGGTTGCACGGGAGATGGTAAGGTTGATAGAGACGGCAACTGCTCCCATCTTTGCAGTTGACGCAGATGGACGTATCAATGGTTGGAATGCGAAGATTGCTGAATTGACAGGGCTCCCAGTGGAGGAAGCTATGGGTAAATCACTGGTTAAGGATCTTGTCTTCAAGGAGTCAGCGGATGTTGTCGATAAGCTTCTCTGCCGGGCCTTGAGAGGTACAGTTCCTTTTTTTCCTCCTTATGCATATTTATTTATTCATTTATAGCTAATAGTTGGGGGCTGTAGCAGTGATGTTTGTTGTCTTCTTGTTGGAGATATGTGCTCTCTGATAAATAAGTAAATGGAAGCTTGCCTGGAACTACAGTCTATAAGTCTGAATTTAGGTGTAATTCCATAATATAGTCTATTATGGAATGCAACACCATGATTTGACAGGTCCAAGATGGAATGTATTTGATTTGGAGAATAATCATTCACTAAATTCAAATCCATGCAGGTGAAGAAGATAAGAATGTGGAGCTAAAGCTGAAGACTTTTGGCTTGCAACAATCAAAGAATGCTATTTATGTCATAGTAAATGCTTGTTCTAGTAGAGACTACACAAATAATATTGTAGGTGTGTGTTTTGTTGGCCAGGATGTTACTGGAGAGAAAGTGGTAATGGATAAATTCATTCACATACAAGGTGATTATAAGGCTATCGTACATAGTCCTAACCCTCTAATTCCCCCCATATTTGCTTCGGACGAGAACACGTGTTGCTCAGAGTGGAACATAGCAATGGAAAAGCTTACTGGTTGGTCAAGAGGGGAAATGATTGGAAAGCTTGTGGTTGGTGAAGCTTTTGGCAGCTGCTGTCGACTCAAGGGTCCGAATGCTCTTACAAAATTCATGATTGTCCTTCACAATGCCATTGGAGGACATGAATCAGACAAATTCCCGTTTGCATTCTTTGACAAGAATGGCAAATTTGTACAGGCGCTTCTGACAGCACACACAAGAAGTAATATGGACGGCCAGATAATTGGAGCCTTTTGCTTCTTGCAGATAGCTAGCCCTGAACTGCAGCAAGCTCTTGAAATCCAGAGGCAGCAGGAAAGAAATGCTATGCAAGAATGAAAGAGCTGGCTTACATTTGCCAAGAGATGAAAAATCCACTTAGTGGTATTCAATTCACAAACTCACTGTTGGAGATGACGGACTTAACTGATGATCAGAAGCAGTTCCTTGAAACTAGTGCTTCGTGTGAGAGACAGATGATGAAGATCATAAAGGATGTGAACCTACAAAGTATTGAGGATGGGTAAGTATTTTTTCCACTTCAATTTGGAAAGTATGCTGTATTCTGTCCATTTTACAATTCTTTATTTCCATGTTTTTATTCTACCGGATATGGATAAATTACAGAAATATATTGATATAATGACATCGAAGCGAACTTGAAGAGGGCACTGATTTGTTTTGTTCTCAGTACAGCCTGGGCATGCTGATTTTCCTCCATATTAGTTCAATAAGACCATCTGGAAAACAGTATGGCAAACTCATTTTGTTTAAACAATTGATGTTGGGATGTTAGTTATGATAGGCAAACCAGATGTGTTTCTTGATTTTGTTTCATACCATTCTTCATAGAAATGCTCAAAATGTTTCTTACTTCAAAGCCATGAGCATCACACATTATCCCAGCCGCTCAGTTTTATGTCTGAAAGTAACCAGTAGAACTCAGTTGTTAACTCTGAACATTGGAAAGAGAGTCCGACTGAAAAACATCGGGAAGAAAGTCAAGAGAGGCAAAACATAATCAAAACTAAGTGGAATTATTCTCTCTAGGCTGATCAAAACTGAAATGATAACATGCAAACCATCAAGATTTTGCAGTGGAAATACACAGCAAAACTTAGGTACAAGAACGAATTAGGTTGGAAAATGACAAATAACAATGGCCTGCTTAATATTTAATTTGCTTTTGACAAACAGCTCAAAGACATTGCATATGATCACTTGGAGGTGATTGACTTTGGAAAAGGTCACTTGTACCTACTGTCAAAAAAAAAAAAGACTAAAAAAAGCTAGTTGGAATCATTTCTCGCATTGCCTATTTAATCCAGCATCAATTTTGGAAATTCACTTGATGAGAAACGGTCCTCGAACAGTTACAAGGCAGAACAAATGTTGTGGCCACTAAGTCTCCTTAGCTGTTAAATTTAATATTTTTCATAAAATGTTTTGTTGTTTGTAAGGATGCACAGGTCTTTACGTAATTACAATTAGTGTTCATGGTCATGTAACATGTAATTAATATTTGTGTGTTCTTAAATATGCACAGAGTACAATGTATATGCCATTTTATCTTATAGTTACATTATTCTTTTAAGTATCTCAAACTTGCATTAGTTGCCATGGGTCTATGGCATACTATCACATTAGCTTGGTCAAAACTTAAGATATGGGGCTTAAGGGGTTGCCCAAGTACATGCCAATCAAGATTGATGCTAAAGGCCTACAGATGCAGGATCAAGTGAAAATTAGGTTCATGTACAATGCTGAAAAGTTTCGGTATGCTTAGTGAAATGACATTTCTAGAGGATCATTGCACTTTGATCTTTGGAAGGTTAATGTTTAACTTGGCTTTCAGGAGTTAGTGCAAAGTAGTGGCTAAAGATGAGAAGTTTTGTGGATGTCAATTGCTTTTAACAGGTATTTACCTGTCTAATTGTGTTTCACATCATATCTTGGTAAGCTTAACCAGTATGATTTTGTTCACTAAACATGGTTATAAATGAAATTGATATTCTATCAATACTGCCTATTAATAATTATTTGATAGGTAAGGTAACTCCCTAAGTCCGTATCATCAGACAATCAATTAACTAGCCATTTGTGTCAAAATTCAGAGTGTAAACAAATTTCATAATCCACATGCTTCATGTAATTTTGAAGTTTTCTTTGTTGTGCTAGATTATTTCTTAAAATTCTTATTCATATTGTATACTATTGTGTGTGTTATTTTTATATGTTATAGACAAGTCAATTTTCTCTCCGCATCCAACTTGTTTAAGTTGAAATCAAGGATTAAAATATTGTGATATGGGGCATAGTGTCCCCTTGCCGATAGGGTACGTATCCTACCAACACTATATATCGATCAGCACAAGTAGGGACGGCCAATATGGCCTATTTGGGCTCCATTTTAAATTTTTCTTTTTTTATAAAAAATTATTTAAGGTCGATTTTATGTGAAAGTTGGTAAGTTTGTTGATTTGAATGCTTGAAGCATCTTTTGCAGTACCACTAACTTAAGTTGTTGATATGCCTTGGTCTCACTTTCACAAGGTGATCTTACCCCAAATTTAAGTATTTGTCTTTTGATTGAAAGTCCAAAGTTCACTAAAATAAGTAATGAAGTTTAGTAAAATAAGTAATGAGTTGTACCAACATGAATTTGATATTATTAAGATTGCATTTTCCATGTCTATTCAAAGCTTGTTCATTGCTATTTCACATGAAATTAATCGTGTACTACATAATTTCACATAGTGCATCATAAAAATACATTGGAAAATTATACTAGTGCATTATTGATTCAAATATATAACTTTTTTTAAATCTGTGAACTTATAATAATATTTAAGGTTGTCAAGATTAGAAAGCCTACTTGTATAACTGAATTAACAAGTGAATAAAGAATGCGTGTAACATATTTTTGAACAACAGTGGTGTGTTTTGGAAGCTATTTTGGAGAAGGCTTTGGTGTTCAACCCAAAACCCCTCCTCCCCCACCCAAACCCCAACATAGCGGTTTGTGGCCGATACAAAGGCATCACTCCTGGTACCAAATCTCTGGTGGAAACCAGTCAAAACTACTGAACCATCCCAGCATGTGGTTTGGCTAAAACATTTTCTAAATTTTTGGATACAGTGTAGTTGTTGGTGGAAGAGTTATCAAGTCTGTGACAAGAGTTTGTGGGAGTTCAATACTTAGGCAAACCTACATGTGTTCTTATCTAATAGACTAATCTATTGTGATTAGATCAGGCAGAGAATATGTCATTTTAACTTTGATCTTCTTCTTTGCCCCTCCCCAACCAATTGGGGGGCCAAAAAACAGAGGATGCATGCTTGAACCGAGTATCATGTAAGTTTTAGATGTTTTGCAAATTTTAATTGTTTCTTGACTTGGTGCCAACCTTTAATTAGAGCCCACTTCCTGGTGAACACAACCTTTATGCAAGAGGATGTTAAGTTTACTCTCAACCTGACATCAGCCCTCTGAATTAATGCAAGATTCCCAGCTGAGGCAACTGGCAGGCAAGAGAAGAGCCAACTTTATGGGCTATGTATTTTGAGCCAATGCAATTAGGGAGTTTGCACTCCAAGCTTCCCCTAGACAACTACATACATCTATTACTCAATAATTAATTATCCTTGTGAAACACCAATTCCTACAACCAATTTAAGCATCATCACATTATGTAACCATATTCATGTGTCTAAACAGTATCTGCAGTTTCATATATGTATATGAAATTATGAATGCAAGTGTCTATATGTAAATGTATGTAAATACCTGGAATTGCAGGCATGTCATGAAAGTCCTGAGATGAAAGCTCCACCACACTTAAATTATAACTCAGTGTGTATGTAGATTACATTATAATAGGTCATATCATGATAAGCTTTTATATCATATATCTTTGGTTATTTCTTTCTCCTTATATAGGTATTTTTAATATTTAATTCTATTTCCACATCTGATGTTTGCATAGATTATGTTATGGCCATGATTGTTACGTCACCTTATCCATGCTTTGTACTGTTACTAGCTTCCTATTTTGCATACATGGACTAATGTTGTCTTTATGATACTAGCTTGTTGATCCTCGACGAAGGTGAATTTCTGCTTGGAAGCATTATAAATGCTGTTGTTAGTCAAGTGATGATTTTGCTGAGAGAAAGAGGTTTACAATTAATTCGGGATATTCCTGAAGAAGTAAAAATAATTTCTGTATGTGGAGACCAAGTTAGAATTCAGCAAGTCTTGGCCGACTTTTTGCTGAACATGGTACGGCATGCACCATCTCCAGATGGGTGGGTGGAGATCCAAGTGAAGCCAAGTTTGAAGCAGAATTCTGATGGAACAGAAGTGGTGCTTTTCCAATTCAGGTCTGCTAGCTATTTAGTTGTAGAACTGTAGAAGTAGCATTGCTATTTGTTACCTTTAGAAGACCAAATGTTTAATTGTTTGTATAACATAAAATCAGTATAATAGCATGTATATGACAATAAGGCTTGCATTGTGATATCCTGAATACTTTCGTGCTTATTGTCACATATGGCTTATCTGATAGTTGTGAGACTCACAATCTTTTACTGTGATCATTTCATGCATTGATACATATCCCAAGAACATGATCTTCAAACTTCCCCGTATCCTATAGCAAGAATGATAGCTAAT
The DNA here is from genome assembly GCA_000441515.1 of Elaeis oleifera. Taxonomy (NCBI): domain Eukaryota; kingdom Viridiplantae; phylum Streptophyta; class Magnoliopsida; order Arecales; family Arecaceae; genus Elaeis; species Elaeis oleifera. Next base: position 273,433 of record KE505022.1, on the reverse strand, counting down.
ATAAATCTCATAGCAATGAAACTTCTTTCCTTTTCCTCTTTTAGAACTAAAACTCTAAGAGCAAGCATATGTAGGTCCTACTTCATCTATTGCTTTCTTAACCAGGTTTTTTAATTATATATTGTATCAGAAGCTATGGATCAAATGATCCTTCAGACAAAAAAGGTTAGAAAAGTGTGGTGAATCAAGGAATTGTTTGCTCCTCTGCTTATTCTATGTACTCATGATTTTTTTTAAAAAAAATTGAATTCTTGTTAACCTGAATTCTTTCTTTCCTATCTTTAGGTGGATTGATATCATGATAGATATGACATTTGTTTATATTTTTTATAAATGCGTGGCAAGTTTGTGTGTGCATACAGGTGCTTCCAATCCTTATTATTATTTTTTTTTGTGATCTAATGCTGGAATTTAAGCAACTTATCTGAATAGCCATTGCTGAATTTAGCTGACCATGATCCATGGTTTCCATGCATGCTATTGATTTTTGTTGTACTTTCATTCGATACACTAGAACATCTCAATTATAAAATCTCTGAGTCCTATTTGTTTGTTGTGAGGTTCCATGATCAAACTGTCCTTGGTGTATTGAGCATGTAATAGCAATAGCTCTTCTAGTCACATAAAAGTGATTTAAAGAAAATACTGAAAGAAAGTTGTGCTGGAAAATAGAGAACATTTTGTGATGTGTCACTAAGAAATTGATAGGTGTTGGGTATAAAATAACCCCAGTCGAAGTTCGTAAGAAACTAACCCTCCCGGAACTCTTCAGACTCCTCCGACCTTGTGCGGCGTCTTTCTGAACTCCCTCAGTCGTCCGAGCTTCCACAGTACCATCCAGACCCCCCTAGTAGTCAACCTTCTACAGTGTCCTTCAGATTCTTCCAACGGACGAACTCCTATCGTACCCTCCGACTTCTCCAATAATGAGCTCCTTCGGTCGTCTACCGGACTGCTCCAAATGCTCTCTGGACTTCACTATCAGCCGATTTTCTACAGTGATCGACTATTATCCGAACCTCTTCCAGACTTCCTCCTGTCACGATCGACTTTACTCCGAGCTTCTTTCGGACTTCATCAAGGTCCAGACTCCTCTAGCAACAGGACTTCTACAGTAACCAGACTCCATCCAAGTTCCTACAATGGTCGACCGCCTTTCGAATTTCATCCGAGCTTCTACAGCAGTCGAATTCTATCCGAACTTCTATTGTAAGCGATCTCCATCCGGACTTCCACGGTAACCGGTCTCCATCCGAGCTTCTACAGCAATCGAATTCCATCCGGGCTTCCACGGCAATCGGTCTCCATCCGGGCTTCCACGGCAATCGGTCTCCATCCGAGCTTCTACAGTAAGCGGCCTCCCTCCGGACTCCTACAAGAATCGGACTTCGTCCAAACTTCTACAGTAGGTGGATTCCAGACGAACTTCTACAACGGACGGGCTCCAGCAGTCGGATTTCTACGGCGACCGGTTGTCTCCGGTGTCTTCCGTATATCTCCAAGCCATCAGTCTTCAACAAGTGCCAACCGAACTCCTCCGGCGGACGAACTCCCACAACGCCTTTCAGACTCTTCTACCGGACAACCTTTTATAGCGCCTTCCGAATTCTGAACGGACTTCTCTAGCAATCGGACTCCAGCCGGACTTCTCCAACAGAGTCTCCGTCCGGACTTCTACAGCAGATGACCTCCGTCTGCAGCATCAACGCCTAAGGTCCCCAACTACAGTTAACCCGTCAGCAATCTCGAAAACATCCGAGCTTCTCTTAGACAGAGAGCTACCCCGCTCCACCAGACGCCCCAACCGAGCTTCAGCCGTCCATGCTGAACTCCCCAGCAAGTTGCGACAACAGACACCACTCCACTCTCCGCAACAAACTCCACGTGGCCCCACCACTCTCTGACAAGTCGCGACAACGGACACTACTCCACTCTCCGTAACAAACTCCACATGGCCCCGAACGGCCCACTATCAGCCAGTTACGGATGTCGCTGTCAATCGGTTACGCTCTCCCGTCTATAAAAGAGACCCCCCAGATACGTTTCCTTTAAGCTAAAAATACTATCTCAAAACTCTGTTAAAACTCCCATTCGAGTGCTCCATTTCTGTTGAAGCAGAGTACTGACTTGAGCGTCGGAGGATCTTGCCGGAGCATCCCCAACTCCGATTTAGACTTCCTTTGCAGGTCCCGGCGGCGACCGTGATCCCCTCGACTCTAGCTTCTCCGGCATCGGCGGAATTCTGCACCAACAGGATTGGCGCTAGAGGAAGGGGGCAGACCCTTATTCTTAAAGGAGTACTCAATGGGACTGTCTCCGATCATCCTCTTCGGCATCTTCTTCTTCTTCTCCGGTCATATCCCAACCTGATGCCTCCCCGAAAGGCATCCACCAGGCGATCTACGGCCTCCATGGCCAGATCTCAGCAAGATCTGCCAGCTCCGGCTTCGTCTCCAGTTTTCCAGATTCCTCCTCCGACAACGGCAGTCGACACGAAGCAGTTCAACTTGCTGGTTCAGCAGGTCAGAGGCCTCACCGAAGTGGTGCAGGCCATACAGCAGCAGCGGCAGTAGCTGCAGGCATCTGTGCGGCTGGAAAGAGCATCGCCGGAGTTCCAGAATCCGACGATCGGGCGACCACTTGGGCCAGCCACCCGGTATTCCCCGGAAAGGGGAAGCAGAAGGCGGAGAG
>KE505022.1:204782-225137 GCA_000441515.1 Elaeis oleifera | reverse complement strand
GAGAGAGAGAGAGAGAGAGAGAGAGAGAGAGAGACCTAGGTCTTTTTTTTAATCCTGCAGTCCAACAAGTTCATAATAGGATTTAGGCCGAAATTAGGACTAACAGATCCGATTTTATAAAAATTCAGCCCAATCCAATTGGATTTTCCAAATTGTCCCTTGATCGGTTCCATGTCTATGGGCTAGTCTTGACCATATGAACCATTCCACCAGGTGTAACTGGGAGATGGCACAAATTTTGTCTTGGTAATCAATCAAGGCGCAACCATAGAAGGAAGATTTGTTCCCCCCTCTAATCATTTCTCCCACCACCCGCTTTACCGGTTTCCGTTTTCTTGGTAGTTGAATAAATTGTATTACAAAAACAAATATAAGATCTATAATTATTTTTATAGGAAACCGAACAAATTTCAATCACATGTCAGTTTGCAATGATTATATTTATAGTTACAAGTGCATAAGGTCGAGCATGAACCCAAAATCGACATGTGCCCAACCAGATCCATTACTAGGCTTCACAGAGGTTTGGGTTGATCAAGCTAGTTTGACTTTGTTAGGTATGATGACTCCAAGTTGATGCAGCATGAGAACTTGGTCTTTTCAAATCCGATTAAATTAATTCTGCGCAGACTTCATACAGCCCCCTGATTTAAATCAAATAATGGAAACTGCAAATAAGACATCTAATGCAAATAAGACATGTTCACCTTAAAAGTGATAACCAGCCAACAAAGTTGGCAGCATTGATTATGAAGGCGATACAGCTATGCGGCAGATTGGATGGTGGTATATGTTACTAATCATATTAAATTTATGTTATAGATGGCTTTGATAAATATTTTTCTGAATTTTAAGATATTTATTTTCTTATTCTCATATATGTATTTATTCTAGATTGATTTCATAAATCCAGTTTACTAATAAAAAGAAGAGATGCTAGTCATTGTGACATTAAGCAGCGACAATGAGCTGCTACTGTTCCGGTCCATCCAGCCATTGATTATATTGTGGTCGTCTCGATCTATCACTGTCCATGAGAGACCACCTTCTTCCAGGAAGATGTATGGTTTGATCTGTGGCAGAAGAAACTCTCTTTTTGCTAAGAATCACATAGTTTGATAACATTCTTTCCATGGGTTAGGTCAGTTCGATAGCATAATATATTAATTCTTGTTAAGTTTCTTATGTTAACATGAGTCCTGATCCACTGGTTATTGCCATCATGAACTGAATCAATTGCAGCCTGGACCTTTCCAAAGTTCCCTTTCTCAGACTGGTGGATGGTGATGGCCTTCAAGATCATAGCAGATCCAGCAGTGGCACAGCACAACCAAATAAAAATAAAAGAGCAAAAGAAGAGGGACTGCATCTTTAAACAACAGTTAAATCTAGTCACAAAGCAACTTCAGGGAACACACGGAAGATTGACGCAGAGCTCATATCTTAATAAGTGTCAGACGGATATTTATCTTTCCATAATCAGACCTCTTTGATGTTACTAATCAATTGGCTCATGTTACCTGGATTTCAACGTTTGGAGTCGGATTAGCATCCAATTGATGTCTATGGTAACATTCCATAATTTTATTTATTTATTTTAATTTGATTTAAGAGACATAGCCATCCGCTTTATCATGCAAAATTTAAACTAAACGAGTATAATGTACATGATGGCTAACAATATGTTTCGTAAACGCAATAGCTAAGTACCTCATCCAAGGATGCTTGCTTCATCCATGGCAACGGCCAAGGCCCGTTGGTGGCATGATTGGTGCAACAATCATGATGCGGGCTCGCATTATAGATATATTGTAACCTCCTTTTATGAACTTGATATGAGCTCAAAATTTTAGACAAGAGGGATGCTGTAGCCAGAGAGGCATATAGGCATATTGTGTACTGCTTAACTTTATGGTTGGTATTTGAGATGATAATTTTAGCTGACCCATCGAGTATTCGATCCAATCCTATTAGAATTTTAGGTATGGGTTCTGAAAAATATTCGAGACAGATTTGGGTTGGATACTGATAATGATGTATCCTATTTCGAATCCAACCTAATATAATATTATTATATATTTTTTTCAAAATTAATATTATTTATAATATTTACATGTATCTGACTCAATCTGATTCAATCCAACTTCTCTTATTCATCCGATCCAATCTAATCTGTATTTCTATTTGATCTGATTTGACTCACTTCAAGATGAATATAGAATGAATATTGATATGAAATTTTTAATTATGAAATGAGTATGGATATTTGCCGATCTAATCTATACCCATCCATTGAGTTTTTTAGTTCGTATGCGGTGCCAATCATGCATGAAAGATAACATTCATATTGTGTCCATTTAGATCTACCACAATTTGGAAGGACAGTAAGAGAAAAGGAACTGCTCAGCCAATTACTTTATATAAAAAATAGAACCGGTGATACTTTTATGTGCATTGAATGTATTTAATATTACGGTTCTTCTTAAACAATCGCCGAAAAACCTGTGATATTCTTGCAAAAAAGATATCTTGATTGGAACCGAAAGAAAAAAAGGATTTTGATAATTAAGGAGGAATTCACGACGTGACAGTGTATGGGTAAGTTCATATCATAAGAATTTAGTGGTCATTTTGTATACATTTACATAAGAGTAATTTGAAAAGGTACGAAGAAAGAAAGAGCAGTGGCTGAATCCGGAAACGACAAATGATAAAAAAAGGTTTAGTACCAAATAAATAGAAGTTTACAAGGAATTTTGTGCCTGGCAGGGACTAATCTGATCAAGGTTTGATTGGCAGGCACATCAGAATAAAACACTTTATTGAAACGCCGCCGCATGCATGCCAGAGGCGATCAATTATTTTATAAAAAAAAAAATACAATTAATAAAAATTTTTCTCTCTTCTTTTTTTTGATAAAATATGAAAAAAGTGAAATATTTTCAACATATGAAAGCAGATGAAATAAAGATAAAAAAATATGGCAGTTGTGATCATTAGGATCGTTGGGAGGATTACAATAAAGAAGAGACGAACATGAGTTCCCGGTTACCATCTAACTGGTTGGTTGGGCAAATGGTATCCATGGTGCGGAGAATTTTGCACAAGCAAAATTTTTCAGTCGCATAGAAAATTCGATACGAACATATTGCTTTATGTAATTGATCTATATAATCATTATTTTTTAACACATATTTAATACTTATAATTTATTTTTATTAAAATTTGAATAATAAAATACTTCTGTTCTTTAAAAAATTATGATATCCTATATCCATATTATGACATCCTACATATAGAAAATCATAATTTTGACACAGAATATCATAATATGCCACAAGATGTCATAATTTTTTTTTAAAGAGCAGAAACATTTTCGTCATTAAAAATTTTCAAATGAAAAAGAAGAATTACAAATATTAAATGCATGCTGAAAAGAAGTTGGACAAAAATATTCCTTATATATTATGATATGAAAGTCATAAGTTGACGCAAGATATCATAATATGCCACAAGATGTTATAATTTTTTGGACCATATTATGATATTCTAGATGTAGGAAGTCATAATATGCTACAGGATGTCATAATTTTTTCAAAGAGCAGAGATATTTTCGTTATATAAAATTTTTAAACGAAAAATAAACTACTAGTATTAAATACGTATTGGAAAGTGATGGTTACGTGAATCAATTATGTATAATGATATGCTCTATATTGAATTTTCTACACCGTCTATGGTGTACAAAAAATTTCTCTTCTACACAATGCGGACTGAACAGAGTTTGGAGAGCTTTATTCTTTCGCGCCAAATCTACGAACAAAATGTGATTATCGGCTGATCGTATGCTCTTTTGGTGGAAAAATACTTTCTCGTAATATCATACTAAACATAAAGAAGCAGACATGCAAAGGCAGAAATAAATAAAATATCAGCAAAGAAATAATTTTAATATTCCATTCATGATGTTCTTTATTCTTTCTCTCTTTTAATGGTGCATGTTGTATTAGCATTATTGATACAAGTTTAAGAGGAAAAATTGTTCATTGCTACGACATGTCATTAGATGATTTTTGCAATATTTGGATAAGGTAGTGAACCTCCTCAAATAATAATAATAATAATAATATTTCAAACCACTTTTCTTGTACAAGCGGATATAGAGAATATTTGCATTTATATATTTTTTCTTTTTCTTTTCTTTTAGCAAAATGGTGGTGGAACCACCGCTCACTTCGTTGGGTTAACAAAATGGGAAACAGGATGTGTCGGGAAACACAGCGCACAAGATGACCAGCTACAAGCAAAGTACATCTTGATCGGTCAAGAAAGAAATAGTCAAAGATAATGAGAACTACAAGCCAAAATGAGGCTAGCATCCAAAAGGCAGAAGGTACAAGGATAAAAAAGCCAGCTCGGTAGCGGGTCGGCACACACCTCTTCTTTAGATTAGCCATACGAGAAATCAGTCCAAGCGTTCGGAGGAAACATCAATCATCTATAGAAGTACAACATTACTCCGTTTCATTTTGAATAAATATAGACCAAGATATCTAATTAATACTTTTGATTTATTTTTTGATAAGATCCCGCAACGTTATAATAAACTAACAAAGTATTGCTATGAAACCTGCCATATCCGAACCGTTTAGAATTGAAGTCAGCAAATTTATTGTCGACTTCAATTCAAATTTTTGATAAAATTTAAATTAAATAGAGAAGATCCCGATCCCTGCATGATCATCATTATCTAGTGATAAGACCATCAAATGATGGTTGATTCGAAATCTCTGAGCCATTACGATCCATCGGAGGCTGTTAGAAGCCGATGCAACTAGCGAATGGCCGACGTTAGGCCGACCTTATCTTTTTATGGCTATCTTTATTTAACTCTCCTTTGTCCCTTGCAATCAGCATCACTGGGCACTCCCCTCCTCTTCTCTCTCTTCCTCCTCTTCTCCGATGGTCGACAATCAAGTCCAGCCATCCAAAATCCCCTCTTTCTCTCTCAATCCTATTTTGATCTAATTTGTGCCCTTGAACCGTCGAAAAATCATTGCCGTTGATCGAGATCTACCATCCTTGACAATTATCAATGAGCTTCCCTTCCCTCCGTTTTATTTTCCTAGATCCAAACCTTATTTTTCTAAATTAGTGAAGCTCCTTTGAACCCTACTTTTTGCTTCTTTGGCTTACTTTCGAGCTGCCACTATTGCTGTTGCCACCCCGGCAGGTGACCACTTCGACCTCCTCGGCCGATCGACCAACAGGCCTCTCCTCTTCTCTTCCTTCTCTTCTTTTCCTTCCTCCTCTCCTTCTCTTGTTTTCATCTTTTCTTCTTACTCCTAATTTTCTACCTTTCTTCCTATTTTTCCTTATTTAGTATGATTTTCTGTAAATCCTGATTATTCTCTCTCATCTGATTTTTTTCATCGAATGTTGTGATCTTTGATGTGGATCAGTCCCCAATGCTGATCTTATCTAACCCAAGCCTCTTTCTCTCTCCATCCTATTTCAATTGATTCGAATCGAACCTAAATTTATAATTCTTCTTTAATTGTGTGAAATTAGATTTGACTTGGAGATTTTTTAAAAATTGATCAGGTAGGACCATACATCCAGATAGCGAGGAGATTTGATCACAATCAAATCCATCACATACAGGAAATCGTGATTTCTACCTAATGACCTATATTTGATTAATTCTTAGATCCTAGGATTGGTTGAGACCCTAGATGTTAAACCAGATTCGATGGTACAAATTAGACTACCTTCTTCTTAAAAGTTTAATAGAGTGTTTAATTATTTTAGATTTTGGTTGATATTCTTTATTGGTGAAGTTTCACAAAAATCTAGGATAGAAATTATAAGTTACTTCTATCTTGTATTTTTATTGTGCATGAGATTTGATTTTTACATTTATCTATTGCTATAATGTTCTGTTTAAATTAATTATCTTATATGCTCTACAATAAAATGATTCGTGAAATGTTCGATTGATTATGCATGTTTTAATAGAAAATGAATTGTATTTCTTGCATCAAAATGTGTATGCATCGGTCTACTACTCTCTAATTTGATTATAATCACACAAATCTAGGATCTACTCTCCTTTTAGACCTCCAATGGGACGATCATTGGTGCACATCAATGGATGGTGTGTTATAGTTAGGGTTAGTTTTTTTTTTGGGCCTAGCCAGATTGGACTAATCGCTGGCACGTACTGATGAGATCATATTTTTTATGTGACATTAGAATGAGTTTCCTTTCAAACCTCCAGTGGGACATTCATTAGCGTACGACTGATGGATGGCAGTTGTAATCAGGAACTAATCTCTTCAAGGCTAGCCACAAGCCAATCATGGTCATAGTCAGAGGAACTAGGAGAGTGAGAGTGGAATGTCTACCTTTGAGTGATTAAAAATTATTTCAAGCAAAATACATATTTTGAATCTATATTGATTGTTATGGCATACTTCTATACTCATGAAACTGAAAATCTATTTTCTGTATAAATATTTAAATAAATTGGAGGTACCGGTAATATATTGAGTCCGTAAAGCTGACTTCTATATTTTATTTGTTCAGATCTTGAAGAACATATTGGGCTTGGGGAGCAATGAGGAGCATGGAACCATTGCTGCACTTTGCTTAATTTATTTTCAAATAAATATTGATTTATTCTTATTAATCTTTGTGAACCATTTTTATTGAATATGAAGATAGGCCTTGCATATCTTATGAGCTTAAATCCTAAGGATATACAGCCGTCTGTCGTGCCTTCGGCTTAGATCATTAGGTCAGGGTGTGATAGATTAAATGGTATTAGAGCATAGATTAAAAGATCTTATAGTTTAAGTAGTTAGTGAGAGGGATAGAATTAGGGTTATGATTGAATGATTCTAATCATTAGTAATGAAATACTTAGTGATTATATTAGAGGACTAATTCTCTCTCATGATATAAATCGAAATGGTTCAACCAAATCTAGGAGATTGTTTGACATTGTGAAGGGTTCTTATACGGCCAATGCACACCAGATCTATCAGAATGGTTACACCCCTCGAGCCCTTAGTGAGGGCACTTTTCGAGCGAAGCATACCTGTCAAGCTACTGGTGATGCATTATGAGCTGCTAGTGCCTCCAGAGCTATCAGTGCCTCTAAGATAGCTCATTGTCCATCACTGAAGTTGGGTGAAAGCCGGCTAGAAAACCCTCCTCGCCAAAGGGATGATATTCTTAATGCTATAAATATCAATCAGGAGGCTGCTAATCCTTCAAAAACTGAAGAACAGATGGTGAATCTTATACAAGCCTAACTGGACTCATTCAACATATGGAGTAGTAGAGGAATAAAAGTGGTCAATCCTCAAGATCAGAACAAGGGATAGAAGAATTTAAGAGGTTAACTATCACGTCTCAGATCCGAGATCGTGAGTCGAAAGTCATGACAACTGCCGCATACTTATAGAGAACTCTCTCCACAAGCATGCCAGACATCTCATCATGATATCATAAAGCAACAGTGGAATAAAATTTAAATTATTAATGTTTAACTTTAATTCAAAAAATAAATAAAATATCTTACAAAATAAGATTCTATGATCTTGAATAAATTTTTAACAAATTCTAATCTAAAATAAATTATCAAAATCTGTCTCTAGTTTGCTCTCCCATATCAAATCTCCGAATCAAACTATATCTCTGAATGTGTAAAAATAGTAAAATAAAAATAATGAGCTAGACAGCTCAATAAGCAATATATACTTTAGCTAGATAAATTCAGTAATAATAATTTACTAAAATAAGCATACAAGATGCATCAATTCAAAACACACAATACTAATAAATCCATTAAACTTTAATCTTTTCAAAATTCATTATCAAATTCATAAATCAATTTTTTTCAAAATATCACGTTCATCTCAACAATCATGAACTAAATCAAAGTAACACTATATAACTCCCAATGACAGGATACCAAAGTATCAGTGCATAACCCCACTGATAGGATATCGAAATATCAGTATATAATTTCTATTGATAGGGTATCAAAGTATCAGCGCACAACTTTCACTGACAGGGTATCAAAATATTAGTACACAACCTCTGTTAGTAGAGTATCAAAATACCAACATATAACCTCTATTGATAGGGTATCAAATACCAATGCACAACCCCACTGATAGGGTATCGAAATACCAGCATATAACCCTCACTGACAGGGTATCGAATATTGTCAAGCTGTGAGTTAAAATCCATCTCAAATTAAATATAAATTTATATTCTAATTTAAAAAGTCATAAATCAAACGACATCGAAATCAAATGCTATAATCGATATCAAAATCAATACAATCAATTACAAATCATTTGACATATCAAAAAAAAGAACATATTCAATAATCCAAAATATAATACAATAAATTTTCAAACCATGAATAATTTAATATAAAAATATTTTTAATTTACTGATAAATCTAGAAAAAGAGTTGCATTACCTAGCTCGCACGTATTCTAATAATTCTATGTAACTTTATAAATTTTTTTCAAATCTTCAATTCATAGATCCAATCGTGATACCCCACTGCTGGATATCTTATTGAGACAGTTACAGCCCTGTACATAATTAAATCCAATAATCAAAAAGTATATGAATAATTAGGAGGATATGTTTCATGGGTAGTCGCATCTAATGATCTGGGTCGATCGGTCATCCAACTTCATCTGATCAAAGACTATACTAAGATATATGTAGTTCATCAATATCAAGAAAGATCAATATATATGTAAGTAATGCAATTGCCTCCGGAGTCTTACATGGATGTATACTGAGAGGGGACACTGGGGCCAAGTGGGCTTTGATGAGGACATCAGGGATTTAAGTGGGAGAGATTGTGATAGTCTACTACTAACAACTTGGGCTTAAGCATTTTGGGTCACGTGGTCCAGGCCTGAATAAAGTTATTAGGTCAGTAAACTGCTTGGATCGTTATATAATAATGGTATCAGAGCCACTCCCGGGGATACTATCGTGTGGGCCGTATTGGAACAGATTGTGCATCCCAATGATGTACCCTCGATCCGACGGGGGAGGTTGACTATCGAGGATGGTGGCAGTGGTGTGGTGGGCTTGCCTTTAGAGTCTCACATAGATGTGTACTGGAAGGAGATACTAGGACCAAATGGACCCTAATGAGGACGTCAGAGATTTAAGTGGGGGAGATTATGATAGTCCCACATTGATTGTGGAACTAATAAATGACTGGTATATAATGACTTTAGTAGTCTACTACAAACAACTTGGACTTAAGCATTTTTGGACCATGTGGTCCAGGCCTGAATAAAGTTGTTGGGTCAGTAGACTGCTTGGGTCATTACATAATATTAACATCACCTACTTTTGAAGGCTCCATTAATCCCATCGAGTTATTAAAATGGCTCAAGGAAATAAAGAAATCTTTTGCCAGTATGGAATACATGGACCCAGAAAAGGTCTGCTTTGCTACCTATCAATTGCACGGTAAAGCATTCGAATGATGGGAAGCCGTCAAAAGACAGCGGAGGAACGATGGGCTTATTACTTGGGACATTTTCTGTCAAGAGTTCATGGATATGTATTTACCGAAAAGTCTTAGATTTGAGAAGAAGAGTGAATTCACAAGGTTGATCCAAGAGAACATGATGGTGACTCAGTGTGAGGCTAAGTTCATAGAGCTCTCTCATTTTATTTCAGACTTGGTTGCTACTGATGGCATCAAGACCAGAAGATTTGAGAAAATGCTAAGGCCCAGAATCCATGCTGGGGTAAGACCACCAATGCAATTGGCCTCTTATTGAGCCAAAATTATGAAAGAAGAAATCAATCACATGCAACAGGAGAGGAAGTGACGACAAAAAAGAGGTCCAAACTTGATGGGCCTTAAGATGGTCGATCCTCTAGCAACCAATCAAAGCGGCATAAAGCCCATGGGAAGGAAAATGGGCCCTAGTAGAAGAACGGACTCCGATGTAGTAGGTGTAGAGTATTCCACTCAAAGTAGGATTGCTGCTATTTTCAAAGCTTATTTTAATTGTTGTCAATAAAGCCACAAGACTGTGAATTGTCCATATCACAAGAACTTCGAATACCAACACCCACCGCAAAATATACCTAGACAACCGCTTGCTCGAGATACTCCAGATGCACCTTCTTATCAAGGACATGCATCCGGATAAGGATAAGGAGGATGTCCAAGGTAGAAGATCGATGCCCATATGTATGCTATGACTCAGTAGGATGCAGACGCATCAAATGTTGTGGTGATAGGTATTCTAAGACTCTTTCAAACTTAGTTTAATTTGGAAATTATGATCTTATATGTTAAAAGTTATGATTGATCGTAATAGTAGAATTTTAATTTTGATGGGTATTATCAAAGTAACATTTGTACATGCTTGTGTATTGTTTGATCCTGGGGCTATCCACTCCTCTATTTCATCTAGATTTATTAGAAAGGCTGATATTATGCCTATGCCCTTGGATGATGCATTGTGTATCTTTACTTTAAATAGGAGTACCATCATGATTGACTTTATTTTACCATCTTGTACCTTGAGTATCGAAGATCATAATCTTACATTTGATCTGAAGGACTTTGATGTCATCCTAGGGATGAACTGGCTTGCCTCATACCATACTATGGTGGACTACTTTAGGAAGAGAGTGACCATCTAGATTCTAAGGTAGAAACCTTGTAGCTTCTCTGGTAGTGGAATGAATGTTCCTACTTTATATCAAAGTCATATCATCCATGCAAGCATATAGAATGTTGAGAAAAGATTTATGAGATATTTGGCTAGCATCTTAAATACTAAGAAAGAGTTGAAGGTAGAAATATTCCAATAGTTAGAGAGTTTTTTGATGTATTCCTGAAGGATTTATTAGAACAGCCTCTAGATAAAAAGATAGAGTTTTCTATTGATCTGATATCAGGTATTGAACCTATCTCTAAAGCTTCGTATAGAATAGCTCTAGCTGAATTAAAGGAGCTTAAAGAGCAACTTCAGAAGTTGCTTGATAAAGACTTCATTAGGCCCAGTGTCTCTCTATAGGATGCTCTAGTACTTTTTATCAAGAAGGATGAAAGTCTAAGATTGTGCATTGACTATAAAAAATTGAATAAGCTGACAGTTAGAAATAAATATCATCTACAAAGGATTGATGATCTTTTTGATCAGCTTCAGGATACCCAAGCATTTTCTAAAATTGATCTACGGCCTGGACATCACCAATTAAAAATCAAGATTGATTATATATCCAAAATAATCTTTCAGACTAGATATGGGTGCTACGAATTTTTGGCCATGTCCTTTGGATTAACAAATGCTCCCACAACCTTTATGGGTATGATAAATAGAGTATTTAGATCTTATTTGGATCAGTGTATGATTGTATTCATAGATGATATTTTGATGTCTTCTAAGAGTCAAGAGGATCATAAAAGATATTTGAAAATAGTATTGCATATACTAAGAGACCAAAGGTTATATGTAAAGCTGAAGAAATTCAATTCTGACTCGAGAGCTTCTCTTTCTTTAGGCACATAATCTCTAAAGAAGGCATCTCTATGGATCTAGCAAAGGTAGAAGCAATTGTAGAATGGAACTGACCGACTAATATATCAAAGTTCCATAGCTTCCTCAGACTAGCTAGATATTATAGAAGAATTGTGGAAGAATTTTCTCATATAGTAGTACCTCTGACTTAGCCTACAGAGGAACTAAATTATTGGATATAGAAATATGAGAAGAGCTTTCAAGAATCAGAAAGGCATTTGGTGTCAGCTCCTATCCTTATTCTACCAATCTGAAATGGAGGTTTTACTATTTATAGTTATGCCTCTAAAAAGGATTGAGGATGTGTTCTTATACAAAATGAAAAGATGGTAGCATATGCCTCCAGACAACTTAAACTATATGAGCAAACCTACCGTACCTATGATTTTGAGTTGGTTGCAGTACACTACTACAATAACGATCTATGGTAGTGGTTACTATGGCAGCGATTTTGAAAATCGCTGCTATAGAACCAACGGTAGTGGTTGGTGTAACTGCTACCGTAGGTCCGATCGATGGTAGCGATTGATGTAATCACTACCATAGTTTGACCTACGGCAGTGGTTATTCCCAACCGCTACCGTAGGTTCAACCTACGGTAGCAGTTATTTCGATTTGCTGCCATAGGTTAGATCTACAGCACTGGTTATGACAACGGTTACCATAGGTCCAACCTAAGACAGCAGTTGGAAATAACCGCTGTCATAGATCAAATCTACGATAATGATTGGTAATAATCGCTATCGTAGGTCATCTATGGCAGCGGTTCATGATAACCACTACCGTTGGTAGAATATAAATTTTTTCTCTGAATATGGTATAATTTTAGAATTTAAAGTCTATCTTCATCATTCATTATCTAAATAATTATCATTAGAGTATCATCACAAAAGATCGCCTCGATCCGGTAGTCCAGCTATGTTGATCCTTAAAATTTGTTTCAATGATCACGAACGATCGTATGATGATCTGATAGATAGAGACCACTGATGGATACAAAAATTTTCAACGATGATCTTGATAATATTTTAGTACACTATCCAAATTTTATTTCAATCGAACATCATTAGCATGATCCATTTAGCATGGGATGATTTTAGCTGTTAAATAAAAATGAATGATCAAAAGGCCAAACATCATCCGATTGATACAATTTTTTTTATAAATGATCTTTATTAGTACTTTAACCATTTATATGGTGGTGATCGTAAAATTCAAAACGTGTATATATGAATGCCTTGACTTAAATACATCTGATAAAAGTACAAGTATAATTACTTAAAGATTTTAAGAATGAGTTTGAAGAGACATATAGTTTTGGATCGTTCATATAAGTACAATTTGAATTTTAAGATCATCATTGTATAAATAATTAAAGTACTAAGAAAGATCATTTATAAAAAAATCACCTCAATCGAATGCTGTTTGACCTTTTGGTCACTCATTTTTTATTTAACGATCAAAATCATTCTGTGCTAAATTGATCATGATAATGATATCTGATTGAAGTAAAATTTTGATAGTATGCTACAAATATTACTGAAATCATCGTTGTAAATTTTTAGACCCATCGGTGGTCTCTATCTATCAGATCATCATACGATCGTTCGTGATCGTTGAAATTTAATTTTATGAATTGACATACCTAGGGCTATCGAATCAAGATGGTCTTTTATGACGATACTCTAATGATAATTATTTAGATAATAAACGATGAAGATAAACTTTAAATTCTAAAATTATACTATATTTAGAAAAAAAAATTATATTCTACCAATGGCAGCTGTTATTGCGAACCGCTGCTGTAGGTCAAACATACGGCAACGATCAAGGGCAACCGCTACCGTAGGTCTAACTTATGGTTTGTGATAGTCCCATATTGGTTATGGAAATAATGAATGAAGGATATATAAAGGATCGCTAAAAAATTTTACTTAAGCCTTTTGCCATGGGCCCCATCGTCATGGGCCCCACCCATCCTACCACCGCGGTAGCTTGGCCCCGCCCCTTCGCCTACCACCTGTTGCCCACCGCCGCTGCCACCCGACCGGCCCCCGGTCCCTACCCCCCACCGCCCCTGCCCCCGCCCCGCTGCCCGCCTTCGCCTCCACCGCCATGGGTGGCGGTCTGCGGTGGCAGCGAACGGCGCCGTCGATCGATCGGCCATTTTGATCGATCAAAGGCTATGGCAGCGGTTGACATAACTACTACCATAGCTCGCTATGGCACCGGTTTGGCAACCACTGCCGTAGTCGAGGGATACGGCAGCGGGTTTAGCAATCGCTGCCGTAGCCAAGGTCTACGATGGTGGTTTGGCAACTACTGCCATAGCTTAAAAAGCAGCTGCCATAGATGATTTATGGTAGCGGTTTATATAACCACTACTGTAATCGAAAAAATCACTGCCATATCCTACGACGATGGCAACAACGACAACGGTTAGACAAATGCTGCCGTAGGCTATGACAACAATTTTTGAGCAACGGCAGCAGTTTTAAACCGCTGCCATAGGTCTTTTTATAGTAATGGTAGTTTTATTTGAAGTTTTGGAGATAATATTTATATGGAGTATCATGTGAAGTTTTATGGTTCATAAGAGTCTTAAATATATATTCACACAAAAGAAACTGAATTTGAGGTAAAGATGGTGATTAGAACTGATCAAGGATTATGATTACCATACATTATCATTATGGAAAATAAATGTGATGGCAGATGCTTTAAGCAAGAAGTCCATGGATAGTACAACAACTATGATTATTTCTCAAAGTACATCCTTCAAGAGCTAGAAAGATTAGATATCAATTATGATTGCATAATTTTGAAGCTCTGCTCACCGTCCTTAATGTGCAACCTACTTTGATTGCCAAAATTAAAGCATCCTAGGGAGATGATCTGGAGTTATAAAAGATCAAGGAGAAAATACAATCTGGTATGGTATTTAATTTAGAATTCATGAAGATAAATCTCTGAGGTTTGCAATAGATAATGTGTTTGGAATAACGTAGAGTTAAAGAGAGACATTTTGTTAGAGACTTACAACTCTGCCTACGCTATACAGCTTGGGAGTACAAAAATATATAGGATCTTAGAGAAAATTTCTTGCGGAATGGCATGAGAAAAAGGAAATGGCTCAATATGTGTCTCAATGTTTGACTTGTCAATAGATGAAAGTTGAGCATTAGAGGTTGGTAGGACCACTACAACACTTAACTATTCTAGTACAGAAATGGAAGTATATAATAATGAATTTTGTTTTGGGGCTATTATCGACTTTTTGAGGATATAATGCTATCTGGATGATTGTGGACCAACTAACAAAGTCAGCCATTTCCTATTTATTAAAGTCAGATTCTCTTTAGAGATATGAAATTGTAAAACTTATGATACCTCCGTGTCTATCATATCTGACAGGGATACGAGATTTATCTCTCAATTTCGATGGAGTTTGCACTATCCCACCTAACAAGACAAGATTTCAGCACTCACAGGTACCATTAACCCTAAACTGGAGTTTGATCAGTCATAGCCCAAATGGAACGAGAGAATGGGTATCTCAGAAAAAATAGATGTTTATCTGTTTCATAAACTCTCTTATATGGTGGCAATCTTGGCCACTAGCCTAAATTTTTTCTTCATTGTTAATAATTTACAACTTATTACAACCCAAGAGCCAAAGGTTGATCTTTGCCACGGGGCCTATTGTACTCTAAAGGTGCCTTGCAAAGACACACTAATCATTTCTTCTTCTTTTTTTTTTCTATTTGATATAAATATGTCTTTCAATATATAGGCTTTTTTGTGCGTAGACCTTAAAGAGTAGTTATAGTTATTATACAATGCATGGCGGGTGCGCATTAATGGATTGCACATGTTTAGCTTGGATTTCTTGCAATTGGATTTTACAAGAGAAAATACATGAGGGATACTTGGTAATAAATGAGGATGTCCAAGTTTATACCGACTGGCATACAAATAATGTTAAATAGGATCACTCAATAGCTTGGTTTGAAGGTATAAACAACTAGGCAGCCTACAATCCTCAAAAGTCAAAAGATATGGTAAATAAATAAAATATCTAGCAGGAGGCATTCTAGGGAAGGAGCAGTCAGTTCTTGCCTTCATTGCATACCCTTATTGCCATGATGCTGTGGGCTTCCTATTTAATGATGTCATGTGCTTCCTATTAATGTATCATAGCAAAATCTGCCAAGATCATAGATCTCGCATACTTCACAAGAACAAATAATCAAATATATTCCTCACTAGCCTTGCTGCCTGGATATAGGAATCATCTAACATGCAATGGATGTAACTCCTTTTAAGAATAGATTACATCATTATTGGAAAAAGTTTTAAAATAGATTTTTGATTCATAATGTTTAGATGCCTTAAACATGCTTATGTATTTATAACAATATTCAATCTGGAGCCTTTTATAAGGGCTCAAGCCTCGTGCAAAAGAAAAGAAAAAAAAAAAAGTAAAGCTCAAAGAACCACATAAGACGATTGGCACTTTACACTAGTATAGGACA
This sequence comes from Elaeis oleifera, assembly GCA_000441515.1. Lineage (NCBI taxonomy): Eukaryota > Viridiplantae > Streptophyta > Magnoliopsida > Arecales > Arecaceae > Elaeis > Elaeis oleifera. Next base: position 209,005 of record KE505022.1, on the reverse strand, counting down.
TGCATTATGGTAATCATGTGAATAGTAGCAAATTGTTGTTCCTCTCATCTCTAAAAGCCATTCAACAAGCTTTTTTCTCTTATTACTCTTCCCTTTTAGGAATTTTGGACCATATGAATATAGAGCTGGACTAGAATAAGCTCTACCCAGATGGGCCGCAGGATTTGCAATGTCTAGAAACTAAATTATCCAATGATGAAATCAAAAATGCTATATTTAGCCTGGCCAAGGATAGAGCCTTGGACGAGAGGGCTTCCCAATCTCTTTCTATCAAAGACATTGAGAGTTAATGAAGGATGATTTTTCAAAGCTTTTCAGGAATTTTTTCATGGGGACTGCAGATATCTCAAGACTAAACTATACTTATATCACTCTTATCTCCAAGAAGGCAGATCTCCCTTCAGTCAAGGATTTCAGACCAATCAATCTAGAGAACGGGATCATCAAGATAATCTCCAAACTTTTCTCCATCAGATTGAGCAGGATAATTGACAAATTGGTGGGTAATTCACAATCTGCATTTATCAAAGGAAGAAATATTGCTGAAAGTTTTGTTGCTACATCAGAACTCCTCAATCATTTTAAAAACTCAAAAGAGAAAGGAATCCTAATTAAAATAGACTTTGAGAAGGCTTTTGACAATATTATCCAAATGGCTATTCGAACATTATCCAATATGCAGACGGTACACTGATCTGCTATCAGGCCATAAAATCTCAACTCAATATTATAAAGTTCATTTTATACACCTTTGAACTAGTTTCAGGTCTGAAAATTAATTTTCTCAAGTCGCAATTAGTGAGTTTGGGGTTAGACTCAAAGGAATCCCAAGGATGTGTCAGTATTTCTATCCAATATCTAGGAATTCCACTTCATTTTAAGTCTTTATCCGGTAATAATTGAAATTTTCTACTGGATAAGGTCAGTCGAAAACTATCTGGATGGAAAAAAAAGATCCTCACTACGGTTGGTTATTTAACTCTCATAAACTCGATTCTTCGGGCGATTCCCACGTACTGGATGTATATATCCAGACTATCGACTGCCATCATTAACAAAATTGACTCCATTTGCCTTAACTTCTTGTGGTGCGATAATGGGAGATACTCTAGCTTTAAGATTTTAGCTAAATGGATCCAGATTTATCACCCCAAAGAGCTGGGGAGACTTGGTATCATAAATCTGAAAATATTCAACCAAGCCTTGCTGATGAAATGGTGAGACAGATTCTACTCGGATTGCCAAGATATATAGAAACTCATCGTTAAACACTTTTATTACCCAAGGGATATAAATCTATCATCATCTTAAAAATTAAGACGAAAAGCATCACACTTCTGGAGATCTATAGTGGACGTGGGTAAGTTTGTCACTCCTTTTACCACAATGCAAGTCGGCAATGAAGATCACACTTTATTTTGGCTTGACCGCTGGATCAATGATTCTAACCTTAAGACCACATTTCCAATATTATTTTGGTTGGCTCTAGACGAAGAATGCACCATAACCTCTTTTGTATCCAAGGATGGCTAGGCTCAAAATGTTATAACCTTATCCCACCTAACTGTCCAATCAGAACTTCAGGCTCTTTCTGGTATGCTGAGGACCTTTGGTGGAACAAGCCATAAAGATAGGAGACATTGGAGATGGTTTTTCAATCACACATTCTCCGTATCGGCCTGCTATAGGTTCCTAATTTATGGTGGAAAGGTATCCCATTTCGGTTTGATCATTTGAAAATTTTAATCATCGAAAATACTAATTATTCAACTGGTTGTGTTATCACCAGAAGATACATACTGCTGGCACCTTAGAGAAAAAGGATTCCACGGTCCAAGTAGATGTCAGTTTTGTTACAACACCAGCGAAACTTTGGACCACATTATGTTCGTTGCAGCTATTCAACTGAAGTTTGAAAGTAGACCTTACAGAGATGCCGCATTACAGATCTTCCATCTGACATAGAAAAACTCTGGGATGAATGGAGACAGAGATATAGGAATTCAGCTAAAATCAGAGCGCTAGACATCATTGTATCAATCACATTATGGTGCCTCTGGATAGAAAGAAATAATAGGCTTTTCCGATCAGAAGCTCGCTCATTCAGAGAATTAGTCAGAATAGTATTTTCTTAATAGTGGACTCGACAAAAAACTTGGATACAAAGGACCTAAGTACACTTAGTTTAGACCCCTCTGCTAAAAATATATAGGTCTTCGCCTTTGGGCTTCCATCCGTGTCCATCGAGACTTTCTCAATCTATATATATTACTCCAGAATACACTCACCTGGACTACAGAAAGTTTAGTTTTTCAACAATCATTCGACACTCTATGGAATATCAGAGTCTGAAAGGCTTTAACTTATTCTTCTCTCCTTTCTCCGATATCAATGTAGAAATCATACCTTTGTGGGACAAAGATAGGGAATCATTCCCCTAATGGGACACCTCCATGCATTTTGTTCTCCCATTTACCCACCTCATCGATACATTATCTAAATCACGTACATACTCTCACACCTCTTCTGCTTGTAATCACTATTAATTTATAATACTAAATGCAAGGAGAAACTTACTCACTTCCTCCTTATTTACCTTCAAAAAAAAAAATGTTGTTCCTCTCATCACGTTCAAAATTGTTAAGGGTTTTTCTTGATTTCAAGATCTTTTTTGAAGGTTTGGATCTTGTAGCTAGTATTACAATACATGGCAAATAGATCTTCATAATATTTTATTATTGTCATGAACAACCTTGAGTTGATTTGACGGAAAAAAAAAGGTAGGGCTTAGTAGGCCGGAAGAAGATAAGAAAGGAAAGAACAAGCAAGGGAAGAAAAAAGAAGAGAGGATAAGGATTCTAAGTTGGGAAAGAAAATCGGATGTGTTAGCATAGAAACATGATAAAAGAGGTTAAAGCCTCTAAAAAAGATGGCCTAATAGCCTCCAACATGTAGGAAGAAAGATTGAGAGCCCTTCAATATTGGCAACCTCCTCACTTTATAGCAAAGAAATAGTCCTAGACCATTTCTATAGTTAAAGACCCAAAGATGGGATATCTCAAAAATATATTTAGCTCATTCTATTTTTCTCTTTTAGATATTCACAGAAAAGAATTATATGTTGTTGGACAATAATGGAAAGAGTTTGAATCACATTTTAACCTAAACGGCTTATTTTTTCCTAAGAATAAGCCAAAGAGAAGAAGTATGGTGCCAGTTTCTTAATCTTCCTCTCCACTTTCATTTATAAGAAACTCAAAGCCTAGTTTCTTCCTATACAATACAAATAAAATTGGCTCCTTCTTGACCAATGATACCTAGAGCAATGGGGCAGAAAATTATTGGCTCATGATCTCACCTCATTCGCATGCAATTAAGGTCGGACCAAACTCATGTAGCGAGCTCATGTCATAAAATTCAATGTTGCATAGACTTTTTATCCAACCCACAACCCTCACTTCTTCGATTTCATCCAAAAAAATAAAAATAAAACACACATCTATATTGATATAATTGAAATTTGTCATATTAAAAATTTTGATCAAGAATTCCACTACTTTGCTCCAACCATCGCTTTCAGGATTTTTCTTTTTTAAGAAGACAATCGCCTTCAAAATTTTTTCTTTTTTTAAGGAGACCATCACTTTCAGAAACCTAATTGTAAAAAATAAAAAATATAATTGCACAAAGATAACATGTGAATAAAAAATACTATTACCTTAGTGACCGTGGTGACTTGAGCCATTGTTTGTTTTAATGAGACTGTCTCTTTCAAAAGTCTATAATGGAACAAAAAAAAGAAAAAAAATATAATTGTACAAAAGATAACATGTGAATTAAAAAAAAATACTATCGAGCATTATAATCTACTAGCCTCAAAAATCCCACATAAACATTCGACAGCCAATGAGTATCAACATAGCAGCCATTAAAATGCGGTCATGAGAAGAGCGAACGTGTCTATTTAAATAATGAAGCTCTATGCTGCGATGGTATATTGATTATGGCATTTTACACATATGAAAGGCAATGGTTCAATTTGTAAGTCCCTTTCTTTTTGAAAAATCTTCACTCACAATATTTGCAAAATCCCATCCTATCTACCGTAAAAAAGATTATCATTTAAACAAAAAAAATTAATTAAAAAAGAAAATTAACATTACAAATCAAGAAAAAAGAGGAGGATGAAATGACTAAGAATAAATCACAAAAAATTAAACAAG